>JAODAL010003475.1:0-173291 GCA_025379985.1 Phyllomedusa bahiana
ACTTTACATTGGGGTTTCCTTATTTTGCAAAAAAGATTATCTAATGCCAAAAAAAACTGTATAAGGGGTGGGTTTTTGAAAAAGGTCAGTTTTGTGCTGTTATTTTTGTCATAAAAAGTTGTGTGACTTGTTTTCCCCCAAAAATAAACATTGTTTAAAAAAAAACAATGGTCCTTTCCCCGGGGACATTGATCCTGACCCCCACACCATCAACAATATCACAGACCCGGGCTAATCTGCAGATGGATTGAGGGGAAGACCCCACCAATTTCCATGAAATTTTACTTGTAAAGTCTTTGTACTTGGGGAGGTGCATCCCAATGTTTGGGGGGCCCTATAGCGCCTCTCAAACAGTACAGGTGGGTCCCTACATATCCTGAAATTAAACTTAAAAGTTTTTGTGGGGTGCATGCAGGACTGGTGGTTACGGGCGCCTCCCTACAGTACGGGTGCGGTACTACATGCCTGTTGTAAAGGAAAAGAGGTTTGAAAAAAATACTGCATTGTTTAAATTAACGTAAATCCCAGTTTTTTCCTGTTTTGTATTCCTCATGATTAACCAGACGGGACTGAAAATTGTTTTTTTCCCCACATTCTCACAAAAAGGTCTTTCTCCTTAAAAAGACATCTCAGTTAAAATGGCCCAAACTTTTTAAAAAATTGATACAGAAATTTTATGAAGAAGTAAGAGGGGTTGCTGTACGGGATTTTAACATCGGTTTATAAATTTCTCTGTCTGAAGAAAGGTTTAAACAAGGGAAAAAATCATGAAGTTTTGGAAAAATGAAACCCCCAGAGCCCTTTCCCCCCCGAGAAAACGGGGCCCAATAAAGTGTACTTGACAGCTCCCTAAAAAAGGCATACATCCGTTCCTCTCCCTCTTTTGGGCCCTTTCGTTTTTTTTGGGATTAGGTTTTTCCAAAATATGTGTGTAATGCTTTGCTTTGCAGAATTGCTTGGAACATGAACGGAATTTGACCCAGAACTCTGTGTCTGACTCAGTTTTAATGGGCCGATACATTTCCTCCGATGTTTTTTTGGGAAAAACCCGGGGAAAAACGGGTGAACCCCCCAATGTTGGTAAACGACCCCCAACATTAGGGCCGCATCCGTGGGGCGTGTTTCTGGGGTGGTTTAAGACCCCTGGGGCCCCAAAACCTGCCACGGGGTTTGGGGTTCGGAGGATAAAAATTTTGGGGGATTTGGCACCCTCAAAAGGGGTCTCGGTAAGGATGAAATTTATATGTTTTAACTCCCGGGTTGGGCCCCATTTGATTTTCCCCCGGTTAGAAATTTGCTTGTGGTTTCGGTCCGCGGGGGGTCAAAAAATTAAAGTGACTCAACCTAGAAAACTTTATCCACCCCGGCCCATTTTTTCGAACTTTGCTTTGCTTTTGGCTTCCAGTATTTGGATTGCACTTTTTTGTAGTCACAAACCCCTTTCCCCGGGTAGGGGTTGCTAAAAATATAGGGGGAAACCCTTGGGACAGCCCTCAAAGGTTTAATTTTGAGTGTTACGGGATCCCCGGGTTTTTTTTTGGGAAAAGATCGGGTTTTTTGCTAGAATATTCAGGGGGGCCCCTTTGGGGAACTAATCCCCCGGGGGATTATTCTAAAAACATATTTTAAGTTTTACATATATTTTCCCGGGCCCAAAAGGGGCCCGGAAGGAAACGGCCCCCACATTTTTGGCAACAAAGGGGGGGGACTATTGTTGGTTAGGCGGGGGACTTTTTATTACTTTGTTAGAATCCTTGTGTTTTAAAGGGACCGGGATCTGGGCACAGGCCGGTGGCCAGGGCTGTGTAGTCTTGGGGTTTTTGGAGACTCCCTAAGCATAGAAACCCCAAAAACATGTTTAAGATGTTTCAAAAAGAGCAAAAGTTCCCTTTAAGGGGCCCAGAGACTGTTGAAAAAATTTTGTATGTAAAAAAGAAGGGAAAAAGTATGTGAAAAATGCATTCAAAATTTTTAAAATTTGGGGGGATTGTCAAAAAAGGGAAGATTGAAACCATCAAAATGGAAAAGAGGTAGAGGAAAAACAAAGGGGGCAGTTATCTGAAAAAAGGTTTTTTTGGGGAGATGGCACGGCTCCCCCTCCGAGTGGCCAAAATTTTGCAAAAAAGGGTTTTTGGGGAAAATTTAAAAAGTTTTTGGGGGGGAAGGGAAAAGGAAAAAAAAAACTGTATGGAAAAAAAATTTTTTTTTTTTTTTTTTTTTTTTTTTTTTTTATTTTTTTTAGGTAAAAAAAAAACTGCATTCGGGGTTTAATTTTTATATTTCAAGCTACTTTCACTTGTTATTTTTCACACTAAAAATTCCCTGGCAGAGTGTTTAACCTTGGCTTCGATTCAAAGCTCTGTTGGGGGGGTTTAGTGCTGGGGGGGACTTTTTCCCCCCTCGGCTCTAAGGTGTAATGAGAAATTGTAGCGCTCATCAGAACCCAGTCGTGTTTTTTTGATCGAAGGAAAGGATGGTAAAATATATATATATATAAGGATTGAGAAAAAAAAAGCAAAATTACGCTTGTGAAAAATAAATTATATATCATGAAAAAAAGCTACCCTGTTGGACAAGCACTGAAAGAACAATGATGTCTTCCCTAAGTCCACCCCAAAAAGCCCCAAAGGGAAATTTTCCCAGGGGGAGGGGGTGGGGGATAAACCCGGGGGGGGGGGGGCCCAGGGGGGGGGGGGGCGGGGGGGGGGGTCCCCCAAACCCGGGGGGGGCGTTTGGGGGGAACCAAGGGAAAGGGGGTTTTTGGGGGGGGGAATGGGGAAAAGGGGGCCCCGGGGGGGGGGGGGTGGGCCCTTTTTGAACCCCCCTCCGGGGACCGATACAATCCGGAAAGGTGGGATCCAAAGCTCATTTGCATGTTAAAGACCCAGCACGGGGTCAAGTATGTTCTCTCGGGGTCAGGGGGTTATCACCACTCCCCGGGTGGGAGCCATATTTTAACCCCCCCAAACCCCTCAATTGTCAAAACGGGGGGGGTTTGGCGCAGTTTTAAAAAGGAAAAAGGGGTTCGAGGAAACCGGGGACTGTGGGGGACTTTTTCTGAAGGAAAAGGGGCCCAAATTTGGAGACGGGTTTCTCCAATCCGCGGGCGCGGGAAGATCTCCCTTGCACTTTTTAAAACCCATGTGGGGGGCCCGGTCATAGTGGTAAAGATTTTAAAAACAAGGAAAACAATTCAGCTTACTTCTGCTATTACAAATGTTTGGGTTTTGGGTTTAATGGGGTTAAAAGCCCAAAAATCAGGGGGGGGGGGGGGGGGACAACCCGGCCCCATCTCCCCCCACTTTTTCTCCTCCGGAAACTTTATTTTTTCCTACAAAATTATGCAATTTATACTAAAGGGGCCATCCCCCCCGGGGGCCCGATCTCCTCTGATGCCCCAAAATTGTTTTGGGGTTGAGGGTCGCATTAAATAAATTGCCCCTCACCGTCCCCAATTTTAATGCTGGCCCCCTTTCCCCTTTGACTTGTTAAAACCTTTTCCCCTGTATAAAGACACCTGCCCTTGAATCAACTTGAAGCGGACCTTTGCAGCTCATAGGGCCCACAAATACAGGAATCCAGAAGGAATGGAATTAGACCTTTTGCCCCGGGCATCTAAAAGAGGGTTGGTCCCGCTGTGCCCCTTAAAGGGCCCTTACCTGCAGTTATAATGTCCCTAATGGAACCCATGACCAAGATTCCCCTCCATTCTACAACAGTACCACAGGACTTAGGGGTCTAAAGGGGCCCGGGACGATGTTGGACTACTGCCATCCCTTCTGTGTAAATTTTTTTGTTCAAGGAAAAAAGGCCCGGGAAGATTCAATCCAGACTTACTAAACGTTGGTGTCCTAAAAACCCTGTACATCACCAGTAACACCCCCTTGGAGCCCTCACTAAAGGGCCCAAAGCTTAAAAAAACAACGCCCCTTGGGTTACTATTCACCCATGTCTGGATCCATTTTGCTCGGACAGCGCCCAACTGCTTGAAGGCTGTACACGCCGCAAAGATTTTACTGGATAAGACCACAGCCCATCACCCTGGGACATGATGTACTTATTCGGGCCCCCCCATGACCTTGCTGAAAGCCCTACGCAGCCCCTTTCCCGGAAGAAATACTCATCACCCCTTTTTTTTTTTTTCTAGGGCTTACAGTCCCTTTTTTACTGTTTGCCCTCACCCAGCCACTCTTTTTCCCAATACAAAGGGGGGAAGAGACAGAATTTGGCATGCCCCAGAGTTTGAGGGACCCAATGATTGTTTGAAAGCCTTACAAAAATTCAAAACTGCAGCCCCATTCACAGTGGTGACTGAGGAGATCCCCCATGCAGACCTTGATCTCTGGACTGATGGTTCAAGTATTCTACTGAAGATGGGACTTTTCAACAGGTTTTTGCAATAAAAAAAGAAGATAAATCCTTATGGCAGAAGCCTCCCCCCCACCCCTTTTCAGCTCAAGTTGCTGAATTACAAGTTTCCGGAGGAAGCCTGTAAACGGGCCAAAGGAAAGACAGCCAATATATGGACGATTCAAGGTATGCCTATGGCTTTGAAACATGACGGGGAAACCCAATCTGGAAAAATCGAGGATTCATCACAGCAGGGGGAAACCCCCAGCCCAAAGCATGCAGTACAGATAAAAGTCCCCTAAGGGCCCGCACTTGAACGCCACAAAGGTAGCCATTTTAAAAGGGTTTAAAGGGGCCCGGGCAAAGTGAAAACAGAAAAGCCCCCGGGGAAAACCCAGACAGGGGGCCAAGCCGAAAAAACGCAGTTTCTTGGTTTTAGTGTCACCCCAAGTGGCTGGTTTCCTGGGGCCCTTTATGGTAACCACCAAGCCCAGAAGAAGGAATTTTAAACAACGGGAAAACTGATAACTCCACCCTCTGTTTGGGAAGCCCGGTGGGCCCCCCCAAAAAAGAATATCAGCAGAAAAAACATCTGACAATGAAAAAAGAGAACCCAACAGTGGAAAAAAGATGGAGAAAACTCCAAAAAGAGGAATTTGGAAGTGAAAAAAACCTTTGCTTTTTAAACCTAGAGGGAATTTATCCTGCCATTGCAGCCGGGGCCCCAGGAGCTATCATCGTGGAAAAAAATTTCGGAAATCAGCTATGTGCAAAGTTGTCCCATGCTCCGGGAAATTAAATTTTCCCTGATTGCAGCCTACAATCAAGCATGAAACTATCTGTACCACCTGCAACCCTTCCCCAACTGCTCAATTTCCCCATCCCAGCATTTGGGGCGAAGCCAGAATACCCCTTCCCAAAAAGGAAAATTCAATGGACCACTCCAAAATCCTAAGAGCGGGAAGTAAAAATTATGTTTTGGTTGCAATAGACATGTTTTTCAGGAGGCCCCAAAAACCCAAAACCCGTAAAAAAACCCATGACCTCCAAAGAAAAGGGCAAAAAAGCTGTTTACTGAAATGCTTGCGTTTTTGGAACCCCTCAGGTAAATCGAGTCAGCCCGGGGTCCAGCATTCTTTTCCCTGGGTTTTCCCCCGAAACTTTGGAACATGTTGGGGGGAAAAGGGATTTGGGCCCCCACACGCCGTACCACCCCCAAAAAAGCCTGCAAAGGTAGAGAAAATTGGGTTTTTTTTGGGCCCTCAAAAATTTAATTTGGGTAAAAGGGATGACTGTTTGAGCCCCCCTTGCCCTGGCCAGACCTTTTTCCCAATTTTTCTATACCAGTTGGGCCCACCCCCAAAAGGGGCAAAAAAGGCCTAACCCCATTTGAGATACTTTTTGGGGAAGCCCCCTTCTGGGGTTTGAGGTCAGGGAGAAGATTGGGGGGAAAAATAGTGACAGGACTGTACAATTTGAGATTTAATTAACTAAAAATTTTTTACTAAAATTTGTGGGGTGCAGTCTCTGCTTTTCTTCCCGAATCCACAGGGGAAAAAGGTAACCCTGATTTAAAAACCCGGAGATCGGGGTGTAAAATAAAGAGGCATATAAGGAGGAAAATTTCCCCGGAGCCCCGATTTAAGGCCAAATTTTCTGTTTTTCCTGATTACCCCCCGGGAGTGAAATTTTGGGGGGGAAGCCCCCGTGGATCCATGCCCTTTTCATTGTAAAAGGGACCCAGTGACAAAATGATTGTTTTATTTCCCTTTTTTTAAATTTTTCCCCCAGCCCCAGCTAATGCAAAGTGATTTTTTTGGGTGGGCATTAACCGAAGTGTGCAAACCTTTTTTTGTTTCTTGTGATATAAATTTCCCCCCTAATCCCTGCCAGAAGGATGTCTTCCCCGCAGGATGGGCCTCGATCCCCTTTTTACCCGGGGTAATTTTTTTTTGTGTAACACGCCCGGGAATGAAAATTGCCCATTATGGTCAAAAATGCAGGATGGGAAAACGGGGGAAGACCTGGGGGGTATCTCCTCCCGAAGCCGGGCCCCGCAAGGGGCCCCAAGGGGAAAGGGCCTTAGGTCAGGCGACATGACCGGGGGCCAACACACTTGGGGGGGAGTGATTTCGCCCCATGGGGCCCGTTCCCCGTAGTTCTCAACCAGAGCCCCCGCCCCGGGGGGAAAATGGGGAAAAATATTTTTTGGTGTGTATACCGGAAATGTTGAAAAAGGAAAAGTAGGTTAAAAAGAACTTAAAGATCTTAAAAACCAACCCAAACAACCCCCCACCCCCAATGTTCCCCCCGAAAGGGGAAAAACAATCTCCAAAAAGCGGTAGAAGAGGTGGTCCCAATCCCAAATATGCAGTGGGGAAAATGTGTTTTCCCATTGAAACCCAAGTTTTTCCCCGGAAAAACCCGTGGCTAGGGTTTGGGGTTTAAAAAACAAAAGTCGGGCCCATAAACTAAAAAGTTGGGTGTTTGGCCTGTTTCCGGGGCCCCAAACCCCCACAGGGGAAAAACACCCCCATCACCAATTTACTGCAAAATAATGCAGAGTGTGTTTTTAGCCTGTTGGGAAAAAAAAAAAAATGGTTCCCGGGAAAGTAAGAACTTGCCCCCCCCCTTGTAAGTTTTAAAACCCCAAAATGAGACCACCGGGGGGGGTGTGGGGAGCTCCTGGGGAAATACAATTTTTCTTTCCCAATACTACCGACGGAAAGGCATCCCTTGGGGTCTTCCCCCGGCCCGGGTTTTGCCCGGGTTTAAACCCGACCCGTGGGGAATTTTGGTTTAATCTCAATGGGGCCCTCCTGGATGTCTTTTGGTTTCTTTCCCCTGCCCCTTTAAGGCTTACCCCGGGAAACCACCCCCACCTAATGGGCCCCCCAAAACAGGAAGAGACGAGAAACCCCCGTTTTTCCAGGGGAAGACCCTAATGTGTAAAATAGATTCTATTGGAGTGGGCCCAAAGGGGGGTCCCCGATCAGTTCAAGGCGCCCAGGGTTCAAATTGCTGCAGGTTTGCTTCCCCTTTTTCCCCCAAATTTAAATTAATAAAAAGGTTTGACGGAAATTTTTTTTTCATTTTTTTAACCAGCAAAGGTTTGTTTACAGTAGAGATGGGTTTTAGGTAGTTATGAAAATAGGCCCCAATACTAGGATGACTTTAAAAGAACCGATTAGCCCCTCGACATGGGCCGGCTGGAAAGGAGGATTTTTTGGCATGGGTAGGTTTAAGAATGCTTCACCCATATACCCGAAAAACCCCAGGATTTAATGGAAAGATCAAATATCGCCCTGGGTAAGATAAGGAGCTGTCCCAAAGGGAAATTAAAGGGGAACTCAGGGGGGGGATACTTCTTGGGCCTCCCGGCTGACTGATTGGACTGGAGGCTGGAAGCGCTGGGGGTTTCGCAGGTGGGCATGGTACTGCTTAAATTTTATTAGTGGGTGGGGGGCTACTGTTTGTGCTTTTGCTGCTGCGTTCCTCTTTCAAAAATCTATTGGGCCCGGATAAACTGGGGCAGCCACCTCCGGGAAATTCCTTATGCACGAAAAAGGGGGAAATTTTGATGTGTGATGAAAGAGACACCACAGAAATCCCTCTTTTCCAAGCCCCCCTAAGTATGGGAAACCCAAAAGGACTTTTTTTTTTTAATTTTCTGAAATTTAAGGGACCCGATCTAGGGGGGAAAAACCCCACACCCGTTTGGTATCAAATGGGGAAGGGTTTCGTGTTGAAAAACCCCCCCCTTAAAAGGGGTTTCCCCCAAAAATTCTTCTTTAAGAAAATTTCCCCACCCTTTACCCCCAGTGTGAGCAAATTTCCCAAAACTCCATGCTATTCTTAAATTTCAGGAAAAGGGCAAAAGGGGGCAGGGAGAAAATCTTGGGCTTTAGGGGGGGTTTGTGGGAAAGGGAAAAAGGTTTGAAAATAAACTGCATTTGCTTATTAAATTTAAAACCCAAAACTTTTCTCCTGGTGTATTTCTCATGATTAAACCCGCTTGGGTGTAAATGATTTCCCACAATTCTGGGCCCTGAAAAAGGTCTTTTTCTTAAAAAGGGGCTCCCCAGATAAAATGGCCAATTGTGAAAAATGATACAGCAATTAGGGAAAAAGCCCAAGATGGTTGCTTTACAGGATGTAACCCTCTGCTTATCAGTTTTTCCCGTCTGGGAAAAAGGTTTAAAAAATGGAAAATCAAAGAATTTTTGGCTAATGCAATCCCCGAGGGGCTTTTTCCCCAGAGACAACGTGGACCAATTTAAAATGTACTTGGGCCAAACTGGCCCAAATATGGGCATACATCCGTTTTCCCCTTTTCCTCTAATTTCGCCTGGTAAATAAAAAACTTTTTATTAGAGTTTTTACAAATATGTGTGTAATCTTTGCTTTTTCAGAATTGTTGGGAAAATTTAACAAAATTTTACCCAGGAACCCCGTGTCGGGCTCAGTTTTAATCGGCCCCATACATGTTCCTCCGATCGTAATTTTTTAAAACCGGGGCAAAGGGTGAAACCCCCCCTGTTGGTAAACGACCCCCAACATTTACTGCTCTTACAAATTTTTAGTGAGGTGCATGCAGTGTTTGGTGGTTTTATAGCCCCCCCTACAGTACAGGCAGTATACATGTCCTGTACGCTTTTTCATGTATTAGTGGGTGCTGCAGTGACTGGTTTGGGCTAGGTTTTGCCTCCCCCTGTACAGTTCGGTGTACTTTTTCCTGTATACCTTAATGTTTTTGTGAGGGGTTTTTTTCCAAATGATTGGGGGTCTTTAAACAACCCCTTTTACAGCACGTGTGGTATACATGTTCCCGTATGCTCTTAATGTATTAGTGGGTGCATGCAGGATTGGCGGGCTAAAAGGCCCCTCTAAAGTACGTGCGGTTGTACCCGTCCTGTACTGTCTTTCTTTCCCAGGATGGCGACCATTTGGGCAAAAAGTTCAAGGCCCCATTTTTTTCTGGGAAAATTCTGTATAAAATAGATGACCCAAAGAAGCCCTGTCCCCCCTGTAGAAGGTGATTTCCAGCTTCCAGCAGCTCTTTCTGATGTTATATATAAGGACGCTCTTTATCTGCATTAGTATCTTCATGTTGCATTATGTTGGTGACATTTTGGACCCTCCGAACCATTTGCCAGTTTTTCCATGAGGTTTTTGGTCACCCGCTTTCAACTATATAATTTTGGAACTCTTTTTTACCTTAAATTCTCTTAATCTGAATGGCCTGCAGGGGAAAAAGCCTGGCCCCCTTGGGGGGTCACCCTCTGCAAAATCATTTGATCATCCGCGCACTACATTCTATTGGGACAACTTTAAAATGTTTAAAAATTTATAAAATTTTTTAATTTTTTCCCGAAATTTAAGACATTCTGCATTTGGTGTAGTAGTTCTCTGAGTGCTTTGTCCTTGCTTTAGAACAGTGGTTTCCAACCTGTGACCCTTGAACTGATGCAATACTACAAGGCCCCATTCTACAAAAATTTGGGCCCCCAGGTTAGTGATCATTTCTTTGACTTTTCGGCTACTTTTCGATGGCCTCTGTGATACTCATGCAGAACCTTGACCCTCCGTGTTTCAATTGAACAATACTTAGATAATAGACCATTGTGCACACATTTGGACCACAGAGATACATTCTTCCTATTGTAGCAAAGCAGATCCTGACTATTCATTAACCTCCCCATGTGCACACTATCATTGCAGCACAATAGAGTGATTAGATAGAAAAGTACCAAGCCCAGGTAACAGTGCTCAGATCCAAGCCCAGTATTTAAGCTTTGGTCTGTGAATTATCCCGATGCTGTGGGCCGGGGGAGCAAAGGCCCCCGGGAAAATTTTCCCCTTTTTTCTTCTTTTTAAACCATCCAAGTGCTTTAAAAAGCCCAAAACCGGAGAGTCCCTGCAACAAGGGGGGGGGCCGGGGGGGGGGGGGGGGGGGGGGGGGGGGGGGGGGTGGGGGGGGGGGGGGGGGGGGGGGGGGGGGGGGGGGGGGGGGGGGGGGGGGGGGGGGGGGGGGGGGGGGGGGGGGGGGGGGGGGGGGGGGGGGGGGGGGGGGGGGGGGGGGGGTGGGAGATATCTTTTCTAAATAAATGATAAATTTGGGATTTAAAAAATTGGAAAAATAAAGGCAGTCCTCGAATTTCACCGTTTGACCCTTTCATCCGGGCCCCTAGTTTTCAAACGGAGGGTTATGAGGCATGCTGGGACTTGTAGTTTTCCCTGTTCCACAGCCCGAGAGTAAACTGTGGAACGGGGCAAGTTCCAGCATCCCCCCAGCAAAAACAAAGGTGGAAAATAGGTTTAAAAACTTTAAAAAAGGGTCACAGGGCCGAAAAAAAATATGTTTAAAAACCCCCCTGCACTAATTTAAGAAATAAAAAAATTTATTTAGTTTCCGAAGTTAATTTAAAAAAAAAACTACCTGTTCTGACTTACATACAATTTCAACTTTAAAAACAAACCTACAGTCCCGATCCCGTTTTATAACCCAGGGACTGCCTTTTCTAAAGGGTTATTTCTTGGGCCCCCAGGGACCTAACAAAAATTCATATGGGCCCCTTTGAAAAATGAGAGGGGGCCCCCACCACCCCATGAAAAATAATCTAAACCAGTAGAGGTAGCAACAGTTAAAGGTGTAAATAAATACCGCCATGTACCAGGGAGCCCAGATAGTAATGCTGTAGAGCAGAAAACCACCAAATATTTGTTTTTTCCCCAAAAAAGGGGAAAATTGGGCCTGAGTGGGGCCCAATCAGAGCCGTCTTAACTAGTGTTGATCAAACCGTTCGAGAAAAGTTAAGTTCGAGTCAAACGTTTTAGAACTGGAACCGAACCAAACATTTTACTGTTCGCTCATCACAAGTCTTAACAGAATTATGGGCCCCCGGGCATAACACTGCAGTGGGCCCTGCCCAAATACATGACATCACACTAGGCCATGCCTCTAGCCACCCCCAAGCACACCCATATCATCACACCACTTATGTCTGGACACTGGCAGCCTACAAGACTATTTGGCAGGGCAGGGAGCCTTTGGCTCCCTTCTCCACTATGGTTTTTAACTGTTTGCACATCCTAAAAACACACAAACAGTTAAATAAGTGAAGCCAACCAAGGTTTCTTGTATTCCTGTGACATACATACACCACCTGGGGCCCCTGTACTTGTGGGGCCCCCGGGCAACTGCCTAGTGAGCCCAATGGAAAAAATGGCCCTGGGCCTCATAACAGTCGCTATGGCTGTAGTTACACCCATGCTTGCCACATAGCTTTCCAAGGGTATGTTCACACATTGCACTTCTCCTATCCGAAAAATCCGACATCTAATCTAAAATCTAAGACAGTGCCTCGGATTCCTACTTCACAGAGACGGTTTTTGCCTCTGATTTAGATTGAAATGAAGCTAAGCCGAGCCACTCCGACCGGAGCCGAGTCCGATGAGGATCCACTGAGAAGAAAGGACATGTCCATTTTTTTTTTTTTTAAATGTGTGAAATCCGCAGCTCACAGTGTCAACTACAGCGCAGGCTGGCCACTCAAACGAATGGCAGTCAGATGACATGAGGATTTTAACATGGGATCCACGGCAAATTCCTTATTAAAATCTGTCGTGTGAACTGACCCTAAGGCTGCTTTCACACAGCGCAGTTTTGGTGCAGTTGTAGCTGTGCTCCAATTAAGCTGCATTTATTACCAGCAAGCTTCTTTCACTTATCTGCAGTGTTTGGAAAGTGAGTAATCAATCAGTGCGCTTGAATCTACAAGACGTCACACACAGGAATTGATTACTCACCTGTAACACCTTTCTGAACAATTTAGAGAATTGAAAGAAGCTTGCTGGTAATAAAGGCAGTTTAATTGGAGCACAGTTTAAAACTGCACCAAAACTGCGCTGTGTGAAAGGGTAGGTTCATACTATGTACTGCGGTGCGTACAGTACGTGGCACAATACGCTGTGTGTTTCGGGAGCTCGTGCTAATCACAGCGTACTCCCGAGGCGCGCGGGGCGGGGGCGGGCGGGGCGGGGCGGGGTACCAGCCTGCCGGCCCCATAGACATGCATTGGTTTGTGGCGTGTAATCGTCGCAAAAATTGACATGTCACTTATCCCTCCGTGCACGATCGTATTGTACGCGCAGGGGGACGAGCCGTAATCCATAGTTCTCTATGGGAGTTATGGATTACCGGAATTGCGGCGCACATTTTGCTGTGTATAATGCGCAATACGCAGCGAAATGCGCGCCAAAATAAGCCGTGTGAACATGGCCTTAAAGGGGTTGTCTCACTACATTGATTCATCTCACCTCAGTCCTGTTTTCTTGGTTTCACTTTGAATTCAGGGCGTGTTTACTGGCTTCCACTAGGCGGCAGTAGAAGCCAGGTCTGTAGCTATAGCAACCAGTGCTGGCAGCCTATCAGGAGAGATTGAACAGGTCTGTAGCTATAGCAACCAGTGCTGGCAGCCTATCTAGAGAGATCAAACAGGTCTGTAGCTATAGCAACCAATGCTGGCAGCCTATCAGGAGAGATTGAACAGGTCTGTAGCTATAGCAACCAATGCTGGCAGCCTATCAGGAGAGATCAAACAGGTCTGTAGCTATAGCGACCAGCGCTGGCAGCCTATCAGGAGAGAACAGGGCTGTAGCTATAGCAACCAGTGCTGGCAGCCTATCATGAGAGATTGAACAGGTCTGCAGCTATAGTGACCTGAGGAGCTGATGCAGCCCATACAAGAGGGGATATCTAGGAATAAGTAGGACACTGTTAATGGACACATATTGCAAAGTGACTTGTTTTTGCAAGATCTTTAACATAAAAAGCAGTGATCCCTGTAGTGAGACGACCCCTTTAAGTTAGCCCATCTGCCATTGACAAGACTTATTTCCACACTCCTCTCATAATAATCTGAGCCTCTATTTACCTCGGGTGGTAGGTTCCAGCCTGCCTATGTTTTTATTACAATAAACCCCCTTGGCCATAGGCGAGGGGCAGAGGATGAGGGTCGGAGGGGCGGAGCATGAGGGTCAGAGGGGCGGAGCATGAGGGGCAGCAGCAGCCAGACCACCTGACAGAGAACAGGACAGATCAGCACATGCAGGGGGGGATCGGCTGCACAAATACAAACCCTGCAAACAGCAGCATGGATGGAGACAGATGTCAGGGGTCACTCCTATGACTTGCTTGTAGCCCAGCCCCAGGAGTTGTCAGCCCGCGGTCTCCATACACTGCTATTACTATTGTCATGGTGCAAACACCCGGTGTAACCCACAGTATATACTGGGGGAGCCTTCGCCTCCATCAGCTGCCTCCAAAAGTGACTGCTTTCCTCCTCTCCTTTCTGGAACTCTTGTAGAGCAGAATTCGATTATAACTTAATAGTTCAAACATTAAAACCTATTTAAATGACTCGTCCACAGCTATTTACGCCCCAAAATGCAACAAACATCAGTGAATCAACGAGCAGCTTAAAGGAGTTGTCTCATTACAAGCTTTCAGCCTAAGTCAGTTAGCCTGGCAGTTGATTTGAGGGGCGGGCTTCTTGTCTGCCTCCTCTCCTCCCTCTTCCCCCCTCCCCTCAGCACACAGAAAGCTCTCCTCTGTAACTTCTATACAGCAGGGGGTAGGGTGGGGGCGCGAGGGGGTTTGCTGCCAGAGTTAACCCTGTGTGTGCCTGCCTAGGTCTGCTGCAGCTCTTGCTGCTCGTCTCCACAGTCAGGAGACAGGAGAGAGCTGATCTATGAGTGTGGAGCAAGTGTTCCTATACCCCCTGCTTAGCATACAAATCTGCACATCTCCAGCAACAAACAGACCCTGTCAGAACAGACACAGGGCAGCTGTGAAGTGTTACTATACTCAGGATATGTCACTAGTACAGCAGAGCATTCACATGCCCCCTGATCTGTATAGTATTATTATAGTTACAGCTCCACAGACACATCATGATTATAGTAACACACAGGGTCACTGCTGTCACATCTATCTGTGTAGAGAGCAGGAGGAAGCAGGCACACACAGGGTTAATCCAGGCAGCACAGACACAGAAGCCAGAGCCCTTCCCCCTCCCTCCACTACAGAAGCATTCTGTGCGGGAGGGGCTCTCTGCTCAGACCTGTATTCAGAGGCTGATGAGTCATACAGACCTGACAGCCAGTGAGGTAAGGATCAACATGTCGGCTGCTATAGAGATTTGAGAAGCTGATGTACTCCTACTAACAGGGCTTACTCAAAATCAGTAGGACATTTGTAATGAACATATATTGCAAAGCTGCTTGTTTTTTAAAGATCTTTTAATTAAAACCCAATCATTGTAGCGAGACAACCCCTTTAAGGAACGAATGACTAACGAATAGTAGAGCAGATTTCTTGCAGAAGAGGAAGACGAAAGGACCCAGTGCTGATACAATGACCTATGGCTGGTGGCTGCTTAGTGGTTAGCTCTGTTGGTCCAAAAACATTATGCTAGTCCAATGGCTTCATACAAAATTGGCCCTAAATTGCATAGATGTGGCTGATATAGAAAAGTTATAGTGGGTCCAGTTGGGGACAGGGACTATCTGCACAATATAGGGGTTTTCCATCTTTAAAGAAATATTCATCAGTTGGTCGGAGAGGTTGTAAAATAGAAAAAAAAAACCTTGCCAGCCCTGTCGGTCCTGGTGCACCTGACCTGGTCATGTTCATTGATTGTGACGGAGCAGCTGGTCACAGACCTCAGCGGTCTCTTCTTAGGGTATGTTCATACGGCGTGTTGGATCCGTTTTTGGATCCAAAAGCGCTGTGTAAATTGCATCCAAAACAGCTGCGTGTTTGGCTGCATTTTGGCTGCAGCAGGAATGCACCCTATGGTCTTAAATAGGACGTCTGCTGCATCAAATGGTTTGTAGAATTGACATGACAATACTTTGAACGGATCCGAAAGACGCATCAGAAAGACGCAATGAGACGAATCAGTGATAACTCGTCTGAACGCTGATGAGTATTTTACAGTGAAAGTGAAAATGTAAATCACACTGCACATTGTTAGATGTATGTTTGGGTCCGTTTAGGGTCCGAAACACTGATCCAAACACGCAGTGTGAACATAGCCTTAGATGAATATCATATAACCACTGATTATGACCGCATTACGAGTGCATCGGGATGGGCGGTAGAGCTGGAACAGGTGATTTTTTTTTTCTTATTTCAGAAGCTCCACAACCAGTTAAAAAAACTTTTTTTGAAAGATAGAAAATGTATTTTCTCCAAGAAAATGATCTTATAATATTCATAGTTCTAATACTCAGATATGTTACTTGATCCTTGTTTGGGTTCTGTGGCATCAGGTTCCGATTGTTGGTGACGTCAGGCGTGGGGCTTAACGTTGTCAAAGCAGCTTATTATACAATCTCATTACCCTAATGCTGCCTTTAAGGAATGTCCGAGGAAAGGAAGTTTCATTTTCCTACAAGTGATACACACATGAAATAACCTGGTTCAGACAGGTCACCAAGACACAATCTGTGGGTCCAAATTTGGAAATTTCAGGTTCAAAAACATTTAGGCTATGTTCACACGGTCTAATTGCGGGGAGTACTGTATGCCTCGCAATTATGCCGGGTATTCAGGAGCTCGCGCCAATCGCCGGCCCCTTAGACTGTCATTACTCGCGGCGTGTAAGCACCGTGAATAAATGACATGTCAATTATCTCCCCACGTAATCCATAGTTCTCAATGAGAACTGTGGATTACCGTAATGACTGGGGCGCATCTTGCTCGTATTAGAGCGCAGTACGCTGCTAAATACGCGGCGTAAGGCGTCCCAAAATAAACCGCGTGAACATAGCATTTCGGAGAATGGAGCGCCTTGTTTTTTCACATATAGTAGCACTGTGGCTATACTTGTGAGGACACTCTGTCACATATAGTAGCACTGTGGCTATACTTGTGAGGGCACTCTGTCACATATAGTAGCACTGTGGCTATACTTGTGAGGACACTCTGTCACATATAGTAGCACTGTGGCTATACTTGTGAGGGCACTCTGTCACATATAGTAGCACTGTGGCTATACTTGTGAGGACACTGTCACATAAAAAAGCACTTTGGCTATACTTTGAGGGCACTCTGAAATATAGTTTCTCTGTGGCTATACTTGTTTAGGACACTTTTGTCACATAAAAGTAGCACTGTGGGGTTACTTGGGGAGGGCACTCTCACATATATAGGGACTGTGGCTATACTTGTGAGGACACCTGTCCCCGTATAGTAGCACTTTTTTGGCTATACTTTAGGGGCACTTGGGCAGAAAAGTGCACTGTGGTTTTTACTTTTAGGACATCTGCAGTATAGTGCACTGTGGGTTTTAAAATTGTTTTTAGGACCCTCTGCCGTATAGTTCCGTGGCGATACTTGTGAAAGGGGAACCCCTGTCAAATAATACAAATGTGGCTTTACTTTTGAGGACCTGTCACATATAGTAGCACTGTGGCTATACTTTTTGAGGACAAATGTCACATTTAGTACACTATGGCCGATACTTTTGAGGGCGCTCTGGCACATTTTAAATAGCACTTTTGCTATACTTGTGAGGACACTCTGTCACGTATAGTGAAATGTGGCTATACTTGGGAGGACACCTGTCACCTATAGTAGCACTTTGGGGTATACTTGTGAGGGCACTCCCTCCCTATAAATAGCAAAGTGGGATAATTGTGAGGACACTGCACATATAGTGAAAGTGGCTATATTGTGGGGGGCAATGTCACAAAAATAGTTTGCACTGTGGCAAAACTTTTGAGGGCACTGTCACATATAAATAGGGACTTTGGCATATTGTGAGGACACCTTTTCACAATTTGTAGCACTGTGGGCTTTTACTTGTTTAGGGCACTCTGTCACCTATAGTAGCACTGTGGCTATACTTGTGAGGACACTCTGTCACGTAATTTGTAGCCCCCCTTTTTTGGGGTATACTTTTGAGGGGAAATCTGTCACATATAGTACACTGTGGCTATACTTGTTGAGGGCACTCTGTCACATTTTGTAGCCCCTGTGGCTTTTAAAATTGTGGGGGGCAAATCTGTCACTATAGTAGCCTGTGGGGTTAATTGTGAAGGGCACTTGTCACAAATTTGTACACTGGGCTATACTTGTGAGGGGACACTCTGTCACATATAGTAAACACTTGGGTATACTTGTGAGGCACTCGTTACATATAGTAGCTCTTGGGTAAACTTGTGAGGGCACTTGGGGCCCCTTTTAGTAGCAAATGGGGGCATACTTGGAGGGCACTTTTGTCCATTTAGTAAGCCCCTGTGGCTATACTTTTGAGGACACTCTGTTTAAAATATATAACTTTTGTGGTATACTTTTTGAGGGCACTCTGTCACATATATAGGGACGGGCTATACTTGTGAGGGGAATCGTCACATATATTACACGTGGCTAAACTTGTTTAGGGCACTCTTTTCACATATAGTAGCACTTTTGGCCCATACTTGTGAGGACACTGTCACATATAGTAGCACGTGGGTATACTTTTGGGGACAAATTCACATTTTAGTAGCGCTGTGGCTATATTGTTTAACCCCTGTCCCCAAAATAGTAGCTCGTGGGTATACTTGGAGGGGCACTCCCGTCCCCATTAAATAGCACTGTGGCTATTTTTTTGGGGAGGACAACTGTCACATATTGTAGCACTGTGGCTTTACTTTTGAGGGCACTCTTCACAGTTATAGCACTGTTTGGGTATACTTGTTGAGGGCGCTCGTCACATATAGTAGCATGTGGGGGGGTTTCTTGTGAAGGGGGGTTCTTTCACATATAGTAGCACTGGGGGTATACTTGGAGGGGCACTCGTCCCCATATAGTAAACCTTGGGGGCTATACTTTTTGAGGAAACCTGTCACATATTGTTTCACTGTGGCCCATACTTTTGAGGACACTGTCACATATAGTAGCACTGTGGCATTCTTGTGAGGAACTGTCACATATAGTAGCACTGTGGCTATACTTTTGAGGACCTCTGTCACATATATGCACTGTGGCTTAAATTTGAGGACACCTTTTGTCACATATAGTAGCTCGTGGCCAAACCTTTTGGGGGACCTCCCGTCACATATAGTAGGCCCCGTGGTATACCCTTTTGAGGGCCTCTGTCACATATAGTAGTCTGTTTGGGTATACTGTGAGGACACTCTGTCACATAAAGTGCACTGTGGCCCATACTTGTGAGGACACCTGTCACATATAGTAGCACTGGGGCTAAAACTTTTTGGGGGCACCTGTCACATATAGTGCACTGTGGAAAAACTTTTTTTGAAGACAAAACCCTTTAAAGGATTTGTAGCACTGTGGCTATACTTGTGGGAAACCCCTGTCACATATTGGTAGCAATGTGGCTATAATTTGAGGGGCAAATCTGTCCCCAATTACTCTGTGGCCCATACTTGTTTAGGAAATCTGTCCCCATTAAAAGTAGCCTGTGGGGTATACTTGTGAGGAACCTGTAATATTTTGTAGCTTTTGTTGGGTATACTTGTGAGGACCTCTGTCACAAATAGTACATGTGGCAAAACTTGGGGAGGGGGACTGTCACATTAGTACACTGTGGCTTTTTTTAAATTTTTTGAGGGCACTCTTTTCACATATTAGCACTGTGGGGTATTTCTTGTGAGGACACTCTGCAAAATATAGTAAACACTGTGGCGTTACTTGGAGGGGGCACTCTGTCCCAAAAAAATAGCACTGGGCGATACTTGTGAGGACACTCTTTCACATAATTTTAAAAAAAATGTGGGTATACTTGTTTAGGACATTCTGGGCACATATAGTAGCACTGGGCTATACTTGTGAGGGGACTCCCGTCACATATAGTACACTGGGGGCTAACTTGTGAGGGCACTCTGCACATATAGTAGCACGGGGGTAAAACTTGTGGGGGACACTCTGTCCACATATAGTACGCTGTGGCGTTTCTTGTGAGGGGCACTTTCACATATAGTAGCACTGTTCTATACCTTTTGAGGGAAAACTCTGTCAATAAAGTAGCCACTGTGCTATACTTTTTGAGGGCGCTGTCACATATATTAAACACAGTGGCAAAACTTGTGGGGCACCCTGTCACTTTTAAATAGCACTGTGGTAACTTGTGGGGCACCCTGTCACATTTTGTACTCTGTGGCGATTTCTTTTTTGAGGGCGCTCCCGTCCATATAGTAAACACTGTGGGCCCATAATTGTGAGGACACTTTTGTCACTATAGAAGGCACTGTGGATATACTTGTGAGGACACTCTGTCACATTTATTAAACACTGTGGGTTTTTACTTGTTTAGGAAAACTGTCACATATAGAAACACTGTGGGTATACTTTTTGAGGGGGACTGCCCCATATAGTAAACAAATGTGGGTTTTACTTTTTGAGGGCAAAAAGTCCAAAATAGTAGCAAAAGTTTGGCCCATACTTTTTGAGGACACTGTCACAAAAATAAATAGGCCCGTGGCTATACTTTTTGGGGGGACACTGCACATATAGAAAAAAATGTGGCCCATACTTTTGGGCACCCTGTTTTCATTTGGGAACAATGTGGCTATAAATTGTGGGGCACCCTGTCACATATATTGCCAATTTGGGTTACTTGGAAAGGGGACTCTGTCACATATAGAAGCACGGGGGCTATAACTTGGAGGGCACTCTGGGCAAATTTTAGTTTGCACTTTTGGTATACTTGGGAGGGCACCTTCACATATAGTAGCCCCGTGGCTTTATTGTGAGGACCCCTGTCCCCATAAAAAGTAAACTCTGTGGTATACTTGTGAGGGCAATCTGTCCCCATATAGTAGCACTGGTGGCTATACTTGTAGGACACCTGTTTTTCCCTATAGTAGCACTGTGGGCTATACTTTTTAGGACCCCTGTACAAAATAGTAGCACCTTTTGGGGTATTCTTGTGAGGACACTTTTGTTTACATATAGTAGCACTGTGGCTTTTACTTGGGGAGGACACTCTGTCACAAAATAGTAAACAAATGTGGAAAACTTGTAGGGCAAATCCGTAAAATAAAGTAGGGTCCCGGGCTATACTTTTTGAGGACACTTTTGTCAAAATTTTAGTAGCACTATGGCTAAACTTGTGAGGACCTTTTGTCCCCATATAGTAAGGGAAATGTGGCTATACTTGTGAGGACCTTTTCACAAATTGTCACGTGGCTAAAACTTTTTGAGGAAAAACTGTCACATATAGTAAAACACTGTGGGTATACTTGTGGGGCACTTGGTCACGTTAATAGCACCCGTGGTTTTCCCTTTTGAGGGCACTGTCACATTAGTTTGCACTGTGGCTATCCCTTTTGAGGACCTCTGTCACATATATTAAAATCTTGGGTATAAATTTTGAGGACACTCTGTCAATATTTGTAGCATGTGGCTATACTTTTGAGGGCACTCTGTCACAAATAGTAGCACTGTGGGTAAATTTTGAGGGGACCTGTAAAGTAAAAGGGAGCCCCTTTGGGGGGGCTAAAACTTTTGAGGGCGCTCCGTCACATATAGTAAACACTGGGGCTATACTTGTAGGGCACTCTTCACATATAGTAGCACTTTTGGTATAAAATTGTGAGGCAAAACTGTAACATAAAGTAGCACTGTTGGGTTAATTGTGAGGGGGACTCTGTCACATATTACACTTTTTGGTATACTTTTTGAGGGCCCCCTGTCACAAATAGTAGCACTGTGGCCATACTTGGAGGGGGACTTCCCGTCACATATATACACTGTGGGGGATACTTTTTGGGGGACACTGTAAAATATTGTAGCACTGTGGCTATACTTGTGGGGGACACTCTGTAAAATATTTAGAAATGTGGGGTATACTTGGGGAGGGGCACTCGTCACATAAAATTTGCACGGGGGCTATATTGTGAGGCACTCTGTTACCTATATAGCACTGTGGCTATAAATTGTGAGGGGATGTCCTTTTAGAAACTCCCGTGGCTATACTTGGGGAGGGTAAAAAAAAACCCTGTCACTATAAATAGCACTGTTTGGGTATACTTGTGAGGCCCCTCTGCAGTATATTTGCCCCGGGCCCATAAATTGTGAGGGCACTCTGTCACATATAGTAGCCACTGGGGGCCTTTTAATTGTGAGGAAAACTTTTGTCAATATAGTAGCAGGGCTATACTTGTGGACACTCGTCACGTTTTAGTAGCACTGTGGCTATACTTTTGAGGCACTTCCAAAAAATAGTTGGGTCCCGTGGGTATTTTGTGAGTACACTCGTCCCATATAGACACTGTGGGTTACTTGTGAGGACACCCGGGCACATTTAGTTACACTGTGGGTTACTTTTGTTACACTTTTGTACATATAGTGGCCTGTGGCTATTTTTGTGAGGGACACTGTCACATAAAAGCAAATATGGGGATACTTTGGGGGGCCCTTTACATTTTTGTAGCAATTGGCTTTTACTTGTGAGGGCGGGTCGTCACAATAGTTTGCACTGTGGCTATAATTTGAGGACACCTGTCACATATATAAACACTTTTTGGGTTTTAAAAATTTTTGGGGGACACTGTCCCCTTTTAATAGCACTGTGGCATTTCTTGTGAGGGGGCTCTGTCACATATAGAAACACTGTGGCTAAAAACTTTTGAGGGCACTCTGTCACATATAGTAGACGGGGGCTATACTTTGAGGGCACCCCTGTCACATATAGTTTGCACTGTGGTTTTACTTTTTAGGACACTCTTCACATATGTACTCTGGGGCTATTCTTGTGGGGGACGCTGTCAAATATAGTAGCAAATGTGGCTAAACTTTTGAAGGGGGAAATTGGTTTACGTATAGTAGGGACGTGGGTATTTCTTGTGAGGAAAACTGGGCACATATAGTACAATGTGGCTAACTTTTTGGGGCACTTGCACATATAGTAGCACGTGGCCCATATTGTGAGGGAAAAATCTGGACAAAATATAGCATTGGGGCGAACTTGTGAGGACACTCTGTCAAATATAGTAGCTCTGGGGGCTTTACTTTTGAGGAAAAACTTCACGTATAGGGGGGGAAACACTGTGGCTAAACTTGGGGGAGGGCACTTGTCACATAAAAGTAGGGGCCCCGTGGCCCAAAAACTTGGGGGGGGGAAAACTCTGTCACATTTTAAATAGGACTGTGTAAAACTTGTGAGGGCCCCCGTCAAAAAGTAGCACTGTGGGGAAACTTGTGAGGACCCCCTCTTTTAAAATATAGTAGCTCGTGGCTTTTACTTGTTTAGGACAAAAGTCAAATAAAGTAGCACTGTGGCTTAAAATTTTGAGGAGACTGTCACATATAGTAGCACTATGGCATACTTGTGAGGGGCCCCGGTCACTTTTTAGTAGCTCTTTGGCTTACTTGTGAGGGCCTCTGTACATATTTTTTTGCACTGTGGCTATACCCTTTTGAGGACACTCTGTCACATAAGTACACTTGGCCAATTTTTGTGAGGGGGACTCTGTCACATATATACCCCTGTGGGGATACTTGTGAGGGCCTCTTTACGTATAGTAGCACGTTGGGGAACTTTTTGAGGACAAATCTGTCCCCGTATTGTAAAACACGTGGCTATTTCTTTTGAGGGCGCCCGTTACATATAGTAGAAAAATTTGGGTTTTACTTGTGAGGACACTCTGTTTTCCCTAAAGTACACTGTGGCTATACTTTTTAGGGGACTCTGTCCCCATTTTAGTAAACAATGGGTTATACTTTTGAGGGCCCAAAAAATCTGTACATAGAGTAGCACTTTCGCTCTACTTGTGAGGACACTCTGTCACATATAGTACACTGGGCTATACTTGTAGGACACTCGTCCCCCTTTTAGGGAGCACTTTTTGGGGGTTTCTTTTGAGGGGCCCCTCTGTACATATAGTAGCTCTGTTTGGTATACTTGTGAGGGGCACTCTGCAAAATTAAAACTGTGGGGTATTCCCTTTTGGGGCACTCTTAAAATATATAGCACTGGGGGCTATTCTTGTTTTGGGGGATCTGTCAAATATAGTAGCTCGTTGGGGTATACTTTTAGGACACTCTTTTCAAATAGTACAACCATGGCTATTTCTTGTTAGGCACTTGTCACATAAAAGTAGCACTGTGGCTATACTTTTGAGGGCACTCCCGTCCCCCTTAGTAGCAAATGTGGTTTTTACTTGTGAAAGGGGAAATCTGTCAATATAGTAGCACTGTGGCTAAAACTTGTGAGGACATCTTTTACAAAAAGGGAGCACCTTTGGGATACTTGTGAGGCAAAGTCACAAATAGTAGCACTGTTGGGTTACTTGTGAGGGCACGTCACATATAGTAGCACTGTGGGTATAAATTTGGAGGACACTCCCGGGCACATAAAAGTACACGGGCTATAATTTTGAGGGCACTCTGCACATAAATTTGCAAATGTGGCTATACTTTTTGAGGGCCCCTCTGTCACATATATCAACCCGTGGTTATACCTTTTGAAAGGGGACTCTGTTCCCCCATATAGTTTGCACTTTTGGCCCATTCTTGGAGGACCCCTCTGTCACAATTTTAGTAGCACGTGGCTTACTTGTGAGGACACTCTTAAATCACATATTAGTAGCACTGTGGGTATCTTGTTTAGGGCACTCTGTCACATAAATAGCAAATGTGGCTAACTTGTGAGGAAAACTCTGTCACATTTTAGTAGCACTGTGGGTATACTTGTGAGGACACTCTGTCACATATAGTAGCAAATGTGGCTATACTTGTGAGGGCCTCCGTCAAATTAGTTGCACTGGGGGTTATTTCTTGGGGTGGGCCTCGTCCATATGTAGCACTGTGGCTATTTCTTTGAGGCACTCCCGTCACATTTTAAAAAAACAAATGTGGGTTACTTGTGAGGACATTGTCAATATAGTAGCACTGGGGCTATCTTTTGAAAGGGCAAATCTGTCACATATAGTAACTGTTTGGCTTACTTGTGAGGAAACTCGTTTCCAAAATAGTAGCATGTGGCAAAACTTTTTAGGGGCCCTGTACATATAGTAGCACGTGGTTAACTTTTGGGGCACTCTGTAAAATATAGTAGCACCCGTTGGGGTATACTTGTGAGGGCCCCTTTTGTTTACATTTAAAATAGCACTGTGGGGTATACTTGGAGGACACTGTACATATATAGCACTGGGCTATACCCTTTTGAAAGGGCCTGTCACATATTTAAGGGACTGTGGGAAAACTTGTGAGGGCACTGTCACATATTGTTGCACTGTGGGTATACTTTTGAGGACCCTGTCACATATAGTAGCACTTTTTCTTTTACCTTTTGGGGGACCCCTCTGTCAATTTTAAATGCTCTGTGGTTATACTTTGGGGGGCACTCGGTTTACATATAGCACACTGTGGCATACTTTTGAGGGCACTCTGTCACTAAAGTACACTGTGGCTATTTTTTCTTTTTTGAGGACATTTTGTCCCATATTTGGCCCCTGTGGGGGGTTTTACTTGTGAGGACCACTTGTCACATAAAAGTAGCACTGTGGCTATAAATTTGAGGGCACTCTGTCACAATAGAAACACTGTGGGTATACTTTTTGAGGCCCCTGTCCCATATAGTAGCACTGTGGTTATACTTTTTTTAGGGGGACGTAAAATAAGTAAACACTGTGGCTATACCTTTTGGGGACACGTCACATATTAATTAAACAATGTGGCAAAAGGAGGGCACTTTTTACATATTTGAAGGACTGGGGTATATTTGTGAGGGCACGTCCCCCAAAAATTTTAGCACTGTTGGGTATATTGGGGAGGAAAACCTGTCACATGTAGTTGCACTGGGCTATACTTGTAGGACCCCTCTGTCAAATAAAAGTTTGGCCCCTGTGGGCTATACTTGTGAGGGGCACTCTGTCACAATAGGGACCCCTGTGGCTATACTTGTGAGGACACTCTGTCACATATAGTTGCACGTGGCTATACTTGTGAGGAACCCCTCTGTCAGTATAGTAGCCAAATGTGGCTATACTTGTGAGGACACTCGTTTACAATAGTACACTGGGGGCGGGTACAGTGAGGACACTCTGTCCCCATATAGTTGCACTGTGGCTATTTCTTGTGAGGGCACTGTCCATAAGTGCCTGTGGCTATACTTTGGGGACTCTGTTTACATATAGTAGCTCTGTGGGCTATAAAAGTGGGCCCCTCTGCACATATAGTAGCACTGGGGGCTTTTACTTTTTGAGGGGAAAACCCCTGTCCCCATTTTTAGAAACATTGTGGCTATACTTGTTGGGGGGCACTCTGCACCTTTTAAGCCCCTGGGCTAACTTGTGAGGGCACTCCCGTTTACATATAGGGAACACTGTGGCTTAAAACTGTGAGGGCACTCCTTCCCCGTATAGTAGCACTGTGGCCCATTTCTTGTGAGGAAAACTCTTTACAAAATAGTAGCACTGTGGGGTATACTTTTGAGGGGCACTCTGTCACGTATAAATAGCACCCGTGGGTAAACCTTTTGAGGGGAAATCTGTCACATATTTGTTTGCACTATGGCGATACTTGTGAGGGCACTGTCACATATAGTTGCACTGTGGGCAAAACTTGTGAGGGGGCACTTGTAATATAAATAGCACTGTGGGTATATTTTTGAGGGCCCTCGTCACATATGTAAAAAACTGTGGCTTTACTTGGAGGGCACTGTCAAATATAAATAGCATGGGCTATACTTGTGAAAGGGCCCTCTGTCCCCATAAGGCACTTGGCTATACTTGTAGGGGCCCCTCTGTCACATAAGTACACTTGGCTTTTTTTATTTTTTTTTTTTTTTTTTTTTTTTTTTTTTTTTTTACCCTTTTTTTTTTGTGAGGCACACCTTTTTCCCCTATAGTAAACACTGTTCTAAAACTTGTGAGGGCACTGTCACATATATAGCACTGTGGCTAAATTTTGGGGGGGCACTGTCACATATATTGCACTGGGCTATTTCTTGTGAGGGGGAAATTTCACATATAGTTTCACTGTGGCTATACTTGTGAGGGGCTCTTTTAAAAAGAGCCTGGGCAAAACTTGGAGGGGCCTCGTCAATATGTAGCACGTGGTTATTTTTGGGGGGCATTGTCACAATGTAGCACTTGGCTATACTGTGGGACCTTGTCACTTTTTGTAGCTTCCCCGTGGCCATATTGTGAGGCACTTTCAATATAGTAGACTGGTTTACTTTGAGGGAATTTCAATTGGACTGTGGCATATTGTGGGGGCACTCTGTCACATATATAGACTGTGGCTATACTTGTGAGGACAAATGTAACTTGTAGCCGTGGTATACTTGTTGGGGGGGGAAAATCTGTCACTATAGTAGCATGTGGCTATACTTGGGGGGAAAACCTGCAATAAAGAGCACGTGGCTATACTTTGAGGGGGGGAACTGTCACATTGTAGAATGTGGGTATACTTGTGAGGACACTCTGTCAGCAAAAATTAGTATCAATGTGGCTTATACTTGTGAGGAGCCTGATCAACATATAGTAGCACTGTGGCTAATACTTGTGAGGCAACATCTGTCACATCTAGAAGCACTGTGGCTAAAACTTGTAAGGGCACTCTTGTTCAAACATAGAGTACCAACTGTGGGGCATACATGTGAGGCAACTCCCCTGTCACATATAGTAAGCAGCAGACCTGTGGCTATACTTGTGAGGACCACTGTCACATATAGTTAGCCGTGGTTATACTTGTTGAGGGCACTCTGGTCACATAAAGGTAAGCACTGTGGCCTATATACTTGTAGAGGACCACTCTGTCACCCATATGTAGCCGCCAGTGGCTAATACTTGTGAGGGCGCTCTGTCACATATAGTAGCACTGTGGCTATACTTATGTAGGACACTACTGTCACATATATAGCACTGTGGGCTTATACTTGGTGAGGGGCAACTCCTGGTCCACATATAGTTAGCGTCGTGGCCTTTACTTGTGATGAAACACTCTGTCCACATATAGTAGCACTGTGGCATACTTTGTGAGGATACTGTCCCACATATAGTAGCACTGGTGGCCTAACTTTAGGAGACTGTCCACATAATAGTAAATCACTGAGGCTATACTTGTTAGGGAAACTGTCACATATAGTAAAAGCCTGTGGGCTAATACACTTGTGAGGACCCACTCTGTCACATATAGTACAACAGTTGGTCTATACTTGGAGGAGACTGTCACATATAGTAGCACTGGTGGCTAAACTTGTGAGGGCCGACTCCTGTCCACATATGTAGCACTGTGGGCTTATACTTGTGGAGGACACTCCTGTCACATATAGAACACGTGGCCTATACTTGGTGAGGACACTCCTGTCACCTAAGTAAGCACTGTGGCAAATTACTTGTGAGGACACTCTGTCACCATATAGTAACACTGTGGTTATACTTGTGAGGACAACACACTGTCACAATATAGTACACTGTGGGCTATACTTTGTGAGGGCAACTCTGTCACCATATAGTAAGCTCTGTGGGCTATACTTGTGAGGACACTGCTGTCCACATATAGTACACGTGGCTATACTTTGTTGAGGGACACTCTGTCCCACATATGAGTAGGCACGTGGCTATAACTTGGTGAGGACACTCCTGTCACATATAGTAAGCACAGTGGCTACACTTTGTGAGGGCAACACTCTGTCCACATAAAGTAGCACTGGTGGGCTATACTTGTGAGGACACTGTCACATATAGTTAGCACTGTGGCTATACTTTGTGAGACACTCGGTTCTCTTCACATATAGTAAACACCTGTGTATTACTTGTGAGGGCACTGCTGGTCCCCCCACATATAGTACCACTGTGGTTATACTTGTGAGACACTGTCCACATATAGTAAGCAACTGTGGCTATACTTTGTGGAGGACACTCTGTCCCACAATATAGTAGCACTGGTGGCTATTGACTTGTGAGAACACTCGTCCCCCACATATAGAACACTGTGGCCCAATACTGTGAGGTGCACTCTGTCACATATATAGCACTGTGGCTATTACTTGTTGAGGAACAACTCAGTCACATATTAGTTATCACTGGTGGCTATACTTGGTTGAGGGCACTCCCCTCACATAAATATTAAAGCACTGTGGCTCTAAACTTGTGAGGTCACACCTGTCCACATATAGTAATCACTGGTGGCTAACTTGTGAGGACACTCCTGTTCCACATAAAGAGCAAACTTGTGGTTAACTTGTGAGGGCACTCTGTCCACAATAATAGTAGCACTGTGGCTATACTTTTGAGGGCGCCTCTGTCCCACATAATATTAGCACTGGCAATACTTGTGAGGGCGCTACTGTCACATATAGTAGCACGGTGGGCGATACTTGGTGAGGGCAAACTCCTGTCAACATATAGTTAGCACTGTGGCATATACTTGTGAGGGCACTCCTGACACATATAGTAGCACTGTGGCCCTATACTTGTGAGGGCAACTCTGTCCCCCACATATATAGCAAACTGTGGTTTATAACTTGTGAAGGGCACTCTTGTCCACATATAGTTAAGCACTGTGGTTAATACTTGTGAGGACACTCTGTCCACATAATAGGTTAAGCACCTGTGGCTATACTTGTGGAGGACGACTGCTTCACATATAGTAGCACTGGGCTATAGCTTGTGAGAACACTGTCACAATTAGTTTGCACTGTGGGCTATAACTAACTTTTGTGGAGGACGCTCTGTCACATATAGTAGCACTGTGGCTATACTTGTGAGGACACTGTCACATATAGTAGCACTGTGTCTAATACTCGTGAGGACACTCCAGTCACATATATTGAATCACTGTGGCCTATACTTGTGATGACACTCTGTCACATATAGTAAGCACTGTGGCTTATACTTGTGAGGCACTCTGTCACATAAGTACAACTGTGTGCGATTACTTGTGAGGACACTCTGTCCCACCATATAGTAAAGCAATCTTTGCTAAACTTGTGAGGACACTCGTCAAACCATATAGAGCCACTGTGGGCAAAACTTGGTGAGGGCACTCAGGTCACATATAGTAAGCATACTGTGGCCTATACCTTGTGAGGAAACTCTGATTGTCACATATGTTTTTTATAAAACCGCAAACCGTCTGATAAACCGACCACAATGCCGCGCTGTGGGGACGAGCCGCTGAAGTCTATGGGAAATCTGTTATTCCAGTAGTTTTTTTTTTCAGCGTTTTTATTTTTTAGAAAATTAAAAACACTGAAGTTGTGCGCAGTGGAGACACCGCCTGAAGCTGACAGGGAGGTCACGTTTCTATTTCAGATTCCTGCCGGTCTCAAAAGAGTCTCAGTGCAAAGAAACAAAAGCAGAAGCCTCTCTGGGCGTGGAGTCATTAACCTACATTGCACAAGTGTCTTCCTGCAGCCGCCCTCAGCACTGGCTCCTAGAGGCTCCACCTGCACGTCACAGTCACACCTCTATGACCTGCAGCTGAGCTTCAGCCACAAGGAAGTAGTCTCAGCTCTGTGTCTTCTCCCCTCCAGGAGCTGCCTCGCCGGCCAGCAGCCCCCCCACTATGGTAAGAGATTGCACCTTCCACCTGTAATATCCAAACTCACGGAGGACTAGTTTTGTGTCTGAAATATAAACAGATTTACGAAAAACACTGAGAGCAAATTCCGTTCGTAAGGAATCTTGTGGTTTGTCCAAGGCAGCCGGCGGTGATTACATAGGGGATGAGTGGCTCCCTAATCCGCAGCTCACTAGCAGATTCTTAAAGGGATCATTTTTGTTGAACCTGTGCTTGTATATAAGAGAATTGCATAAATGACAATTCCCTATTGTGTGTCTGCTTATCGGAATTGCCTGCTATATACAAGCCGCCTTCCCTATGGTTATACAGGCAGTCCCAGGTTACGAACGGGATTGGGACTGTAGGTTTGTTCTTAAGTTGAATTTGTATGTAAGTCGGAGCAGGTATATTTATTACATGTAACTCCAGCACAAAAGTTTTTTTTTTAGTTTTGGACAGTGCAGGGAAGGGTTTTTACATTTGGTTTGCTGTCTGTGCCAATATTTCACCTCATTTTCACTGTGTGTGCTGCTGTGGCATGCTGGAACTTGTCATTCCACAGCTACTCTCTGCTGTGGAACATGGAACTACTAGTGCCAGCATGCCTCATTAGCCTCTGTTTGTAACTAGGGGACAGATGTAACTCGGAACAGTGTAAGTTGGGGACTGCCTGTATATGGTAGTCTGGTGGGCTCTGGGGGGTGCAGTAAGGAATTGGATTTCCTTGTTCTGTACAGATTGCTTATAGAGGAAGGATTACTAATAACAGAGGGGATTGTAATATATGCAATTGTTATATTGAATATAGCGCCCACTTACTGTTCAGTGCACTTGTTATGCTTGAAGGGTTCGACCACACAAGTAATATTTACCTGTAGGAATCTGCCGTCGAACACAGTATCATCTGATGTTTTTTCAGATTTGCTTTACTCACCGTAGGAATCGAGTTCCATTCATTCCAATTGCGTTTTAGACCCGAAGCCGCATTAAAAACCACATCCAAATGTTTTGGCCGCATCTTCCTTGAGGTTTTTAGCCGTCCCCATTGACCTCAATAGTAAAGTTTCACATTTTTTCTGCATGGAGTACGACCAAACAATGAACATTCTGAGTTTTTTATGAGGAAAAGCGACCGCAGAAAATAGGAGTTGTGTGAAATAGTACTGAGGTTTATGGGGATGGTTTTCTTTCAGTTTTAGACAAGTATTTCAAGTTGGAGTCCGCCTGCATACTCCTTGTGTGGACATAGGCTAAGGCTGAGTTCACACTGTGCTGTTTGATGCAAATTTTGCTGCAGCGTTTGCAAGTCAAAGCCATGAATGAAACCTGAGTATAATGAAAAGGCTTTTACCTCTTCAGTGTTTTGGAGCCATTCCTGGGTTTGGCTTACAAACACTACTGAAAAATATGCGTCAAAAAACATTGTGTGTCCCAGCCTCAGGGTATGGCCTGGTGGTGCAGCAGCTGCTTGTGGATGAAACTGTGGCCCCTTAAGGGGATGTTCACACAGCATGTTGGATCCGTTTCTAGATGCGTGTTGGATTCATGTTTCAGACCCTAAACGGACCCAAACGTGCATCTAACAATGTGCAGTGTGATTTACATTGCTTTCAATGTAAAACACGCATCGGTGTTCAGACGAGTGATCACCAATGTGTGTTTACTTTTGTCTTTCTGATGGGTTTTTTGGATCCGTTCAAAGAATTATCATGTCAATTCTTGGTCCGAAAGACACAGCAGTACCCTATTGAAAACTATAGGGCGCGATCCTGCTGCAGCCAAAACGTATCCAAACACGCACGTATGTTTTGGATGTGATTTACTCAACGCTTTTGGATGCGCTTTTCAGATCCTAAAACGGTTCCAACACGCCGTGTGAACATACCCTGAGGCCATGTTCACACGGCTTATTTTGGGATGGATTTGGTCCTGTATTCCGCGCCATATAGCGTGCAAATACGGCTGAAATCCGTCCCAGACATTACGGTAATCCACAGCTCTCATAGAGAACTATGGATTCTGTCTCCTCTCCCCGCTCGCGAAAAACGGCAAGTGGGGAGAAAGTGACATGCACATATTCCAGCGGGATACGCAGCGTGGATAATGGATGTCTATGGGGCCGGCGAGCTGCCAGCCCCCCCGCCCCGCTACACGGCAGCCGGCGTAATTGCGGGCGAAATCCGTCCCTGCAATTATGCCGGCAATAAGCCGTGTGAACCGGGCCTAAGGGTAGGTCCACACAGTGATTAAAATTTACCTGTAGGAATCTGCCGTTGAACACCGTATCATCTGGTGCGTTTTCAGACGCTTATGGCATGCGGTTTTTTTTTCAGATTGGCTTTACTCACAGTCACAGTCGGAATCGAGTCCCATTCATTTCAATGGGGTTTTGGACCCGGATCTGCTTTAAAAAACCACATCCAAATGTTTTGGCCGCATCTAACTCGAGGTTTTTAGCCGTCCCCATTGACCTCAATAGTAAAGTTTCACACCTTTTCCACACAGAATACGACCAAACAATGAACATATTCTGAGTTTTTTATGGCGAAAAAGTGACCGCTGAAAATAGTTGTATGAGTTACTATTGAGGTCTATGGGGAAGGTTTTCTTTCAGTTTTAGACAAGTATTTCAAGTTGGAATCTGCATCCTGTGGACATAGCCTAAGGCTGAGTTCACACTGTGCTGTTTGATGCAAATTTTGCTGTAAGTCAAAGCCAGGAATGCCCCGTATAATGAAAAGGGTTTTTTTACCCTTCAGTGTTTGGCCTTTCCCGGGGTTTGGTTAAAAACACTACTGAAAAAATTTCGCAAAAACTTTGTTTTCCCCCTTGGGGTTTGTTCACACGGCTTTTTTTCCCTTTAACATGTTTTTTTGCTGCTGTTTTTGGATCCGTTGTCAACCCCAAAGGGGAACCCAAACCGCATCTAACAACAGCAGGGGATTTAAATTGTTTTTACTGTGAAACCCCATCACATTTACACGAGTGATCCCCGTGCGTCTCACGTCTTCGGCCGTTAAAAGAATTTTTCCATTAAATTCTTGGCCCGAAAGAGGAGGCCTAAAAAAAGTATAGGTGGACTCTGCTTCACAACAACATAAAACCACAGTGCACGTTGGATATGTGTTGGTTTCCGTTTAGGTCAATGAGCTAGTTTTTGGATGCGATTTTTGGGTCCAACACGGACTCAAAATCGGATCCAAAAACACTGTATGAACATAGCCTTAGAGTATGGCCAGGGGGTCCAGTAAAGGGTTGGGGGATGAAAATGGGCCCCTTTAAGGGGATGTTTACACAGGTTAAGATCCTTTGTGCGTGTTTTGGGTCTGTGTTCGGGCCAAAGCATTTAAAAATTGCAGTGGATTTACATTGTTTCAATGTAAAACATGATCAGTTAGACAGTGATCCCAAGCTTTTTACTTGCTCTTTAGATCCATTCAAGTATTTTCATTCAATTCTTGATTGTTTAGCAGCGGGGCGCCCTATTTAAAACTATAGGGGGCGCCCCTGGTGTTGATGCATTTACGCAGCGCTTTTTGATGTTTTTCTGATTTCCAAAAACAGATCCCAAAACACTGTGTGAAAAACCCCAAGGGCTGTCCCCATGCAGGGTTTTCCGTCCGGCGGTTTTTCCGCCAGCGGGCCCCCCTGCAAAACATTTTTGCTGAAAATCTTCCATCGGTTTTTGTCCGGGTCGTCACGGGACGGCCCGCAAAACAGGACAAGTACCGGCCGGTGTTTGTCCTGTGCCGTGGGAACGCACCCTAAGGCTAGGTTCACACGACTTAACTGCGGGGCGTACTTCCGCCCCGCAATTACGCCGTGTGGCCGGGGCGGGAGCGGGGGAGCGAGCGGGGGGGCCGGCACTTCGCCAGCCCATAGACAGTCATTGCTAGCGGCGCGTATACGCCGCTAGAAAGTGACATGTCATTTATCTCCCCCCTTGGCGTATTCGCCGAGCAGGGAGAGGAGACGTAATGCATAGTTCGCTATGAGAACTGTGCATTACCGTAGTTACTGGGACGGATTCAGTCCGTAACTGGCGCACTCCGGCGTGTAATTACGGACTGAATTACGTCCCAAAATTAAGCGTGTGAACATCCCCTAAGGTTTGCATTATTTTTTGTCTGTTTGAAACGTTTTTCACCAGCAAAATTATGCAGACTTTGCGGATGTGGTTTTGTTTGCTTGCAGCTACCGACTTGTTGGATACTTAGGACCCGTCTACATGACAAGTACTTAGTCGGATTTCTATGCAGAATCAGGTTTTAAAAACCATAAAAATCTGACTGTAAAACACCCCCATAGACCTCAATTGAAAATCTGAGTTGTAGCCATATTTTTTTTGAGGTCGGTTTTTTCAAAACGGGGACGTTTTTTACAAAATACTTGGACCGTGTGCAAAAATTTTTCCCCTTTTTTTTTTGTCAGAAAACTCACCCCGGGACATCTCTTTCCAATCCCAAAACCCCCTTAAGTGAATGGGACTTTTAAATTGGGTGGGAAATAAGCGGCCTAAAATCCACATTGAAACCCGTCGATTAAAGGTAGATGATGCGGTTTTCGGGTTCAGAATGTGATGAGTACTTTGATGTGTAATGTGAACGCAGCCTTATTGTGCTTTCACACGGTGTGGTTTTGGTGCGTATTTGATACGGTTTTTTGGATGCGTTATTGGTACAACATTGTTTAGCATTAATGGCTGTGCCTTCCTGCACAAAAAACGCATCCAAAAAAAGCATCAAAAACGCACTGTGTGAAAGCACCCTTATGGTATGTTCACACAACGTTTTGGATCCGTTTTTTACCAGAAGGGAAACTGCATCCAAAAAACATATCCAAAAACGCAACAGCTGATGCTTTTTTGGATGCGTTTTTCGTATCCGTTTTTCAATATATATACACAGTGTACACTAGCTAAAATGCAGACAAAGACCTTGAGACTATTCACAAATGATACCATGCACAGAGGTTGTAGTTTGAAAAGGTAGAATCTTTAATGTAAGACACTAAGTCGGTTTCATTTGATGTAGAAGAACTGTTTGAACTTTAGTAACCTGGAGTGGAAAGTGGCTTAGGTGTAATGTAAGAGGAAACCCAATAGAGGGCGCTGCCATTATTTTACATGTGTTTAATCTTATAAATCACTTTTTCATATGTTTTGAATTAAACAAAAGCAGGTTTTTAGTATAGAATGGGTGTGTTTAGAAATTATAGAAGTTTTTAATAATTATTTAAATGTTTTAGATAGTTTATTATAGAATGTTGAATGATTTCAGTATTATACTGAAACCACTCGGCTGGAAATGCTTAGACTTCAATGGGAGAAGGACAAAAAACTACAGGATAGGTTTATCTGCAGATTGTGCCTCCTCCCATTGAAATCAATCTGCAATAAAATCCGCACTAAATCTGCAAACAAACCTGCAACAAAATCCACAGCAGATTCGCCCCTAAAGATGAATGCACACCAGACAGAATTGCTGGGAATTATTCCACTGATAAATCTACAGTTCTGTGGAACTGTATGCTGCAGATTTTTGTAGGGCGTGTGCCCCATCCAAGTCATTTGGAAAAATCTGCAGATTAAAAAATTCACGCTGCAGGTAAATTTCCATGTGCAAAATTTCTGCCAGATGTCATAGGATCTGTAAAATCCCATCCACGTGGCTGATACTGTGATCCGCTGTGGATTTTCTGTGCCAAAAATCCTTAGCAAATCCATCCTATGTGCTTTCCCTCTAAAAGTGTATTTGCATCACATCACACATGTTCCACTGCTCGGCCTGAGCCTCTGTGGGAGTTTTGAGCACATGTACTTGGTTATACTCAGAACTCTTGTAGAGGTGAATGGAGAAACCCGCACACATGCAGCCAGCTGCCCATTTCCTGTGTTTGTACACAGGTTCATGCCAGTCAGTAGAAAACCCATGACGTGATTGACCCTTTCTGACACGTTTACCTTACGGTTGGACGTCCTGTGGATTTCCTGCTTAAAATCCATAGACATTTTGCATAAACTCGGATTGTTGTAATTTTAGTTCAGATTTTTCTGGGGAGAAGGCATTGAAGTCAATGGAGAAAATCTGCGACTAACTGTAACAAAATCTGCACCAACTGGTACTGGTTTAAGAAAATATGCTACAGCATAGCCGCCAATGTGAATGATTGGCCACATGTAGGGGCTGCAATGTAAAACCGGATACTGAAGTAGTTCTTGGCTGCACGGCATCCGCTATCTGTAGCCTTAGGGTATGTTCTCACGCGTGTTGGGTCCCTGTGAATACAGGCAGTCCCCGACTTACACCGTTCCGCTTTACATCTGTCCCCTAGTTAAAAACGGCGACTTATGGGGCATGCTGGCACTTGTAGTTCTATGTTCCACAGCAGATAGTAACTGTGGAACGACAAGCTCCAGCATGCCACAGCAGCACATGAGGTGAGATCTTCTTAACAGGGGCACAGACAGCAAATCAAATGTAAAAACCCTTCCCTGCACTATCCAAAACTAAAAAAACAAACCTTTTGTGCTGGAGTTACATTTAAAGGGGTTTTGCCACGAAGTAAAATTGACGCGGGAAGTTTGTAAATTAAATAATAAACATTTTCACCATTCATTATTATTAAAAATTCTGCACCGTTTTTGTTTTAGCACTCCCTTAGTGATCCAAATTTTTTACAGCCCGTCTACAGGGGATACGACCAGGGCTGAGAGCTCCTCAATCCTGGTCGCACATGCTCAGACATCTCCTCTCCTCTCAGGCAGCTACTGAGTGTTCAAACCCCAGGTGCTGTCACTCTACACCTGTCCTCTCTACTCCTTAGTAATTAGTCAAACAGTGCAAATAAATTAAAAAAAGAAACCTCAATCAGGTCTGTGCATTGATAAAGAGGAAAAAAAATCCACAGGTTTGGTTCCTGCAGGGATTTGAACTGAGGACACATGTTCCTGGAGGCAAAAGTTTTACCTCTGAGCTACAGTGTAGCTACTTACAGTTCTACACATAGACAGACCTTTCTTTGCCTACAGAGAGGAAAGGTATGGTGATGTCATCCTGCTGGGTCACATGATGTGCAATTCAAACAAATCACACACGCCCCCTTCTGTGCCCACAGAGCTGAAGAGCTGGATGCAGGAGGTAGGAAATGAGATTGTGGCAAAACCCCTTTAATAAATGTACCTGTTCTGACTTGCATACAAATTCAACTTAAGAACAAACCTACGGTCCCAATCCCGTTCATTACCCAGAGGCTGCCTGTATACGCTTTAAGCTGCGTGTTTGGATCCGTCTGGCAGTCCCCAAAGGGACCCAAACTCGCATGTATTAAATAGCAGTGTGATTTCCATTGCTTTCAATATGAGACACACATCCGTGTTCAGACGAGTGATCATTGATGCGTCTCATTGCGTCTTTCAGATCCGTCCCAATAACTGACATTTCAATTCTTGGTCCGGAAGACGCAGCAGGAGCCCTATAATAAACTATAGGGTGCGATCCTGCTGCTTCCAATCACACAGATGTGAGTTGGATACGTGTTGGATCCATTTAGGATCCGATCGACGAAGCGTTTTGGGATGCGATTTTCAGATCCAACACGGATCCAAACACGCCGTGAGAACAAGCCCTTACCCTGAATTTGTAACCTGCTCTTGCGAGACTCGGTACTGAGAGCAGAACCTGAAGCGGGTCCTCACAGTGGCCGTGTCCTTTGGAAAAGCAGCGGCCTCTCTAGGGTGCACTAGTGTTCAGGCTTTGTGAAGCCTCGTTTGCCCTGCAGGTATGTGTACACAGAGATTGCACGGTGGCGACGTGGTGTTCCTATGGTTACAGATAACAGACCTGTAGGCACTCGGTGCTCTCCTGTATGGTGAGAATTTCGAATATCTCCATGAGATGAAGGTACAGGTAGGTGCAGGACTGTACAGACAGCTGTGAGCGCAAGTGTAGCACAGTGATTGGCCAGATGGGGCGCTACCACCGTGTCTGCCGTGCACCCAGCATGATAGATGCCCACACTTGGTTCCCCCAAGTCTTCTCTTCAGCCGTCAGTGGTGTTACATGTTCTCTTCCCACAAGTGCATAAAAAAGTGTCACACAAAAGTGCACAAGGATGCAGTGTAGAGCAAGACCCTTACTGAAAAGAGAAGGGTCCCCTCTATACCTCATTCTTATCCGCTCCAGTCCAAAAAGGCTCCTGCAATTGTCCAGGACAAGTAGTCGCCAAAGCTAAGGGAATCCCAATACTTGGAGAGGTACGGGCGGGAAAGGAACCTGATGGCCACACATTCCCTATCACAGTCCTCTGGTGGGTCCCAGAAGGGCACCACATCCCAAAATCCTAGTGACTTAAAAAAAAAAAAATCAGTAACGCAAAAATATAAATGGATGTAACCGTGCGCAGTGACTACATCTGGCCGGAATGATAAAAATTCCTTATATGACCCAGTCTGACGGTCGGGTAATAGAGGGGTGAGCTCCATGGGAAGTGGAAAGCTCAAGTACAGAGCAATGTGCCGTCTACACAACTGGGGTCCCACACCCAGAGAGTTCAGGCACCTCGGGCTTTTAAAGGGTTCGTCTCACTACAAGGATTGCTGCTTTTTATGTTAAGGATCTTGCAAAAACAAGTCACTTTGCAATATGTGTCCATTAACAGTGCCCTACCTATTCCTAGATATCCCCTCTTGTATGGGTTGCATCAGCTCCTCAGGTCACTATAGCTACAGACCCGTTTACTTTCTCATGATAGGTGTGCCAGCACTGGTTGCTATAGCTACAGACCCGTTTACTCTCTCATGATAGGTGTGCCAGCACTGGTTGCTATAGCTACAGACCTGTTTGATCTCTCCTGATAGGCTGCCAGCACTGGTTGCTATAGCTACAGACCTGTTTGATCTCTCCTGATAGGCTGCCAGCACTGGTTGCTATAGCTACAGACCTGTTTGATCTCTCCTGATAGGCTGCCAGTGCTGGTTGTTATAGCTACAGACCTGGCGTCCTCAGCAGCTTGTTACTGCTGGTCAGGACAGTCAGTAAACACACCTCTGAATTCAGAAATTAAACTGAGAAAACAGGTCAGAGGTGAGATGACTCCATGTAGTGAGACAACCCCTTTAAGGCTCTGTCCACACGATCAGGATTTCTAGTCGGATTCCACACAGATTTCAACTTGAAATGCCTAAAATAGAGAATAAGCCTTGTAGTTCATACGACACGTGGTAAGAAAAAACCTTTGAACATGTTCATGTTTTGGTCGTATTCCATGTAGAAAACTCGTGGAAATTTCCAATTGATGTCAATGAGATGTCTAAACACCGCATGTGATATGTGCCCAAAATCTTACCACATGTGATTTTTGACACGGATCCAAAGCCACATAGACATGAAAGGGACTCTGTTCTCCTTGTGAACCGTGTGTGAAACCAGGTCTGAAAAACAACACTAAATCCATATGCAGTAAGGATGTGGTTAAGGGTATGTTCACACGGCGTCTTGCAGTGCGTTACCTGTGCACACCGCAGGACGCCATGTGTGCGGATCAGCGCGTTCTTCTAAGGGTATGTTCACACGGCTTACTGCGGCACGTACAGTACGTGCTCCAATACGCTGGGTATTTTGGAAGCAAGCGCGTAATTCCAAAGCACGGGAGGCGGGCCCCATTGACGTGCATTGTCAGCGACGCGTAAGCGCCACGAACAGTTGACATGTCGCTTTTCTCCAACGGCGAACAATACGATCTTATTGTACGCGCGGGGAGACGACGCTCTCTAGGAGAGCTATGAATTACCTTAATTGCGGAACACGTTTCACCATGTATAAAGCGCGAAATGCGTGAACAATTACGCTAGAAAATAAGCCGTGTGACCATACCCTTAGTAAAAAATACTAAGTGAAAATGAGTCGGACGCATCCGTTTTCAACGACAGAATCTGACGCGTAAATGTTGGTCGTTGTGTGAACATCCCCTAAATCCTTTTGGTACCTCCAGAATAACGATCCTGGGGTCACCTACCGTCCACATATATAATGCAGGGTTATGGCTGATCAGTGTGCGCACGGTTTTGATGAGGGCTGGTCACTATTAAAGCCACAGATGAAGGAGGGCGCAGTATGAGGGTCCTGCCACCCGGCTCTCCCACAAGTGATGAGAAGTTTGCATAGAAGACATTTATGGATAATCTGGTTGGTTTTACTTCGCTCCCATGCGTTTCATACTGGCTTTACTCCCTGAAAATAATGGAGGGCTCAGGATTAGCTACTGACGCGACCAGGAGAAGCCATCGTGAAATGCATTCTGGTTCTCAGTTCATTAGACACAAAAGGCTACTGTACAGGATATTGCCCGGGGCTGGAAGCATTCAGCTGCACTGAGAGCCTGTGACATGGAGGCCGGGCCCTAGATAGCGCACGGGTCCCCGGTGGGAGCCTCTCTATTTAGCTCTAGAGCTGTTCCCAGGTTGCCAAGCAATTCTCAGGCTTCTGCTAGCAGAGACTGGTGTAATACGGAGAGGCGGTCAGGGCAATCTGTTCATACGCTGATATCTGTATCCTGCATTGCTAGTAATCTACCCGGCACATTGCTGCAGTTTATTGCAGTTTGCAGATTTATGACATGCACATGTGCGTCCTACCCAGACATTCCTGCTATATCAATGATTGCACATTCGCCCGTCATCACCAGGTTGTCTGTTTCAGCTTTCTCTCGTGCAGTATATGTGTATCTATAGGAGTAGGGGTGCATCATCCTGTCCATCAGTGAACATGGCCACCTCAGGCACAGCCCTTACTTGTACTTTCCGTCTCCAGTTTATGGAGAAAGTGGGGGACTCTTCACTTACTAAAGAAGGAGAAAACGCGTCGTATTGTACGCCCGGGGAGAGGAGGTAATCCATAGTTCTCTATGACAACTATGGATTACCTTAATTTGGTGTGCATCTCGCCCGTATTAGAGCACAAATACGCAGCGAAATACGCGCCGAAATTACCCCGTGTGAACATAGCCTAGCCCAGATCAGGCCTGGTTCACACCTGCAGTGGAGGTTCTGTTCAGAGACAGCGCCAGATCTGTTACATAACAGTCAGCAGCGTCATCCTATTGACTACAACACTTCCATATTGGTTCTATCGTATTGTTAAAGGGAATGTGTCATCAAAAAATGACTTATTGTTTAACTCCCATTTTTATGTTAAACACATTTTTTATGAATTTTTGGTTATTTTTTTTAAATTTTCCAGATCACTTTCAATATTTTTTTAATAATTCTTAAGTCCTGCAGTTTTCACTTTGGCCACTAAGCCTAATAATAGTCTGACACTTCCTGTTCTGTAGAGAGAGATTTTCAGCAGTGTGCTCATTATCAGTAACAGCAGGGTCAAACTGAAAGGAGACACCACTGTGTACAGATAACACAGAATCCACCAGTCACAAGAGAAGAGGTCACAGCTCCCTCTCTCCTCCTCCCTTTCTTCCCAGGTCACAGAGCATAACTAGAAAACTCTCCCATTGAATTCAATGGGACAGAAACTGTCTTAAGAATCCTATGGGCATGAAGCTGCTGTAAAGCATCTCTCTGACTGCTGTTAAAGCAGTGCAAGCAAGAATGTCTTCCCCACTGGCATATATAGACGGCCGAAGTGTGAAATCTACAATCAGGAAATAAAAACGACTGAGAGGAAAAGCATATGGATCAGGTGCTTGATTTAATAAGTAGAAAACAAAATTGGCGACAGATTCCCTTTAAGGATTTTAACAGAAATAAGAGTGCTGCACTATTTTTCCATCTTTTGTATCAGAATCTTCATCGGAGGCTTGAATCCCGAGTCAGACGTGAACCAGACCACGAGCAGTGCCGTGCAGCTGAATGTCTGGTTTTCATCTGGATTCATGTGCCCTTTATCCTGTAAGACTTATTGATCAAGGATATGGTCATTGATAGAAAGTAATGAGCCAGTTAAGGTCCCCGAACTATAGCTTAGAGGGCTGCACTGTCATTCAGTGAATTCATTCATGTAGAGCTGTAGACCATGTGTTCTGGCTGTGTTGGTGAATGGACTGGGATGGGCGGCATTGATGGCCTACGGAGGGATTTTGTGCAGCAGCGTTTATACTTCCATATTGCGGCACATTCAAACCATATAAAAAAAAAAAAAAAAGTTATTGAAGAGCAAAGTAAACACTGAACTTACACGAACAAATACATCTGTATTATTGCGCGTAAAAATATATTGCACCAAAAAAGACAGACGGACGACCCCGACTTGTCATATCTCCAATATCGTAACACGGGTAAGCAAAAAATGTTATAATAAATGTGAATACTTGGGGTGGAGAGGACGAGCGGACAGGAGCGTCAAACCCCAATGCGCGTTTCGCATGAACTTGATCCCCCTGATGTCTTTTTGGTGCTGTATATACTTTTTACTTCTGTTGTATTTCTATGCCATAACAAAGGTTTAGTTACATAGTTAGTACAGTTGAAAAAAAGACATATGTCCAAGTTCAACTGAGGGTGGGGAAAATGTATGTGAAGGGAGGGGGAAAAGGAGCTTAAAGGGGTTGTCTTGCTACAAAGAATAGCTTTCAAATTGTAGGGAACACAAAATAAAGACCATTTCCAAATTATTGCTTTGTTCCTCCGTTTTCCCTAAGGAGATACAAGTTGATTTTATGAACCCCCCCTGGCTATTTTTTTCAGTTCCCTCAGTAACCGGACCCCTTTAAACAATTCCCCCCCCTGCTGTTTTTTTTCAATAGAAGAAAATGAGTGACCCTCAACACAAGGTCATGGCAGTGGTCCTGTGCTGCTCTGCAGTAAAACTTGATTTATGTAAAATAAACAGAACTGTAATTAGGGCTTTTTGTTTTGGGGATCAGATAAGAAGTCCCCCGTTTGGTAGTTGAGAAGCTAATCTGATATAATTAGCATCTGAAAGCACGGAGCTGTACAAGCAAGGGAGCTGGTAAAAACAAAATAAGTCAGTCTGAACCAGGAAGTGACAGAGTATTTCATTCATGCATTCTCTGAAACTCTGAAGGGAGACAACTCCTTTAAGCCTAGTTTCCTCTACTGGTGAAAGCTTTGAAACCCATAAGGCAAGAACCAATCTGCTCTAAGGAAGATTTCATTCCTGATCCCAGAGCCGCCATCAGACTGGATCTAGAATTTTATATGGCTACGTACGCATTAATATTCTTTAGTTCCAGGTAGCCTTTCTTGAAACCCTCACCTGTTCCTGCTGTGACCAGCTCCTCAGGCGGCTATTCCACAGATTCACAGTTCTTACAGTGAAGAACACTTTTCTCCTCTGGAGATTGAATCCTTTTTTCTCTAGTCCAAGGGAATGTCCCCTTGTCTTTTGAGGGGGCTTTACTTGAAATAATTTCTCCCCATATTTTTTGTAGGGACCATTTATATACTTATATAAATTAATCATGTCCCCCCGAAGCCGTCTTTTCTCAAGACTAAGTTCAATTCTACTAACCTCTCCTCATAACTAAGGTGCTCCATTCCCCTTATAAATTTGGTTAGCTGTTTATATAAGTGCAGAGCTTGTTGGGCTATGTTTACATGGGTTAAATTGGGGCGCATTTTGCGGCATACTGCGCTCTAATACGAGCGAAATGCGCCCCAATAATCCACAGTTTTCATAGAGAACTATGGATTACGCCGCCTCTTCCCGGGCGTACAATCCGCCGAGCGGGGAGAGAAGTGACATGTCAATTATTCACGGTGCGCGAGTAGTGACAGTCTATGAGGCCGGTGGGCTGCCGGCCCCCCCGCACCTCAGGAGATCGTCGCGAGCTCCCGAACACCCGGCATAATTGCATTTGACCCCATTGGAAGTGTAAGGCTGTTTATTTGCCACCTATTTAGCAGCAGTACTTGTAAGCCAAAACTCGGAATAAAACCAACAGAGAGAAGTAGTTTAATGGAAAGGCTCGTACACCTTCTGGGTTTTGGACCCATTCCTGATTTTGGGGTAGAAATACTGTCGCAAAATATGCAAGAAAAAAACCCACCATGTGAACTCGGCCCAGTACGGTCAAGTGTCCGGGCCTCACTGGGAGTTTAACCGGGACCCCAACTCGTATACAGATTGTTGAATTGGTCCATAAGGCACTTTACAGTATCGTGCACCTTTAATAGACTTGTGTGACGCCGGCCTCGCCGTGTAACGTGTCAGTGTAGATAATTATAGCGCGGCAAGGTAATGACATTGCTTTATACTTATTATTACACAGGAAGTATGTCTGTTACCGCAGCCCGGAGGAACAATGTGAATGTTCCCAAATAATGCAGCCACATTGCAGCATATCCAGTGCTGGAGCGGCCACTGTGTGCAGTATATTGTATGTTGTATTCTTTGTTATTAGAGCTGACTTTAGATAAAATATTTGCCAGTGTTCTTTCTGCAATCAGTGATCCTATGAAGAGGTCATCTATACTCCCTTTACCTGGTAGTTGGGGACTGTGTATCACAGGGTATGTAGAAGGACAAGCCCATACTCCTGGTGCTCAGCTTCTTTCCCTTATGACATGGCACCTTTCTGCAGGGATGTTGCATAAGTTAGGCTTTTATCCAAAAGAAATGCACCTAATTTGCATAATTACCCATAATACACTGCTTAGGGAGAGGTGTCTGAGGAGGCGGGCCATTAGTCTGCACGAAAATGCGTAGTCCTGTTTTTTAATATATCCTTTTTATAGAATTTTCTTTTTGTATGTGGATGTTTGTAATACAGGCAGTCCCTGACTTACAACGTTATGACTTACATCTGTCCCCTAGTTACAAACGGAAACTTATGGGGCATGCTGGCACTTGTAGTTCCATGTTCCACAGCAGATAGTAGCCGTGGAATGACAAGTTCCAGCATGTCAAGGCCATGCCACAGGTGACAATAAGGTGAAAATCTTCTTAACAAAGGCGCAGGCAGCAAAACAAATGTAAAAACCCTTCACTGACTACCCAAAACTAAAAAAAGACAAAAAAAAAAAAAAAAATTTTGTGCTAAAGTTACGTTTATTACATATACCTGTTCTGATTTGCATACAAATTCAACTTAAAGGGGTTGTGTCACTACATCAATTCATCTTACCTCAGTCCTGTTTTCTTGGTTTCATTTTGAATTCAGGGGCGTGTTTACTGGCTTCCACTAGGCTGCAGTAGAAGCCAGGTCTGTAGCTATAGCGACCAGCGCTGGCAGCCTATCAGGAGAGATTGAACAGGTCTGTAGCTATAGCGACCTGAGGAGCTGATGCAGTCCATACAAGAGTGGATATCTAGGAATAGGTAGGACGCTGTTAATGGACATATATTGCAAAGTGACCTGTTTTTGCAAGATCTTTAACATAAAAAGCAGCGATCCTTGTAGTGAGACAACCCCTTTAAGAACAAACCTACGGTCCCTATCCAGTTTGTAACCCGGGGACTGCTTGTACTATGTTTTTTATATTTGCTTTTGTGCAATAAAAAAGCAATGCACATGTAGAGACCAGCGCCTTTCCGAGCTTTATTTGTGCCAACACTGTGCCAATCCCCTATACTGCATAAAAGTTTTCAGTGGGGGATGCTCCTATACTGTGGCTTTATCTTTGAATTTTGTGCCTCAGTCCTTGGTGGGGATCGTTTGCTGAACTGGGAGCGGCTGCAGTGACGGACTTGGACTGCGACAAACGAATATCTGAGTTGTGCCAGCCATAGTACAACCCAGAAAGGTGAACAGTTCTGACATAGGATTTGGGAGATTCTATCTGATACATACATTCTGCACAAGACGGCGCCTCTTGTTCTCCATTTGTCTCCTAATAGCACCTTGCTTTTGAGGATCAGGTCAGGACCAGGTGTATGAGTTCTCCTAGGGGTGGTATTTCCATAGGGCATCAAAATTCCTTGTTCTCGCCTGCTTGCTGTAATCTGTTTCCTCTACTTTTCAATTACAGATTTGTGTCTAGAGACTTGGCAGGTCGCACCTTCAGCTATATTCAGGTCTGCTTTCCGCCAAATCCCATGAAGGACAATGAAGGATGGGAGGGAGGTCACTACTGGATGCAGCGATGACGGAAAGACATTTTCACCTGTGTTTATGGACAATGTCTGCTTAGAGAATGGGCCCAGTGACTCCTCCGGTCTATACAAAGACTGTGATGCACATAACTGCTCCTCTGAGGTCACCAATACATGGGGAGACTTTGAGAGTTTTAATGATTTTACACCTCAGTCTGAACTTTCCTATGAAGACGGCTCTTTCGATGAGAACACCTTTGTCACAGCTACACCCGATGGCGAGGCCTGCACCGACCCCACAGATGGAAAACCTCATTGGGATGCATTTAACCTAGGAAACCAGGTAGGTGTTTGAGAAATGGATTTGTTAGATAAAATGAGTGTTGGCTAAACCACCCATCCTCTAAAAGTGACCACCCTGACACTAGGTTGTTGGATACAGGTAAGCTCTTGGCACCACCAGGGGAAGTTATGGCTACCTATGTAGTGTTACATGGGAATGGCCCACTTCATACCATAGTTATTTAGATGCTCTCTGCTCTGGTTAATTGAGGGGGACTTAAACAGGCGACCCTTCTCTATCACACCGGGGGATTTATTGGGACATCTAGTACAGAGCTCCCTCAACATATAATATTAATTGGTTGTGGGTGAGCACATGTAAGAGCAGTACAGGACATGCATTACTGCACTGTACTGTAGAGAGGTGGTGCTCGACCACCAATTACTGCATGCACCTAACTAATACATGTAAGAGCAGTACAGTACATGTAGTACCGCAGTGTACTGTAGAGAGGCGCTACTGGACTGCCAATCACTACATGCACCTCACTAATACATGTAAGAGCAGTACAGGACATGTAGTACCGCATTGTACTGTAGAGAGGCGCTACTAGACCACCAATCACTGCATTCACCTCACTAATACATGTAAGAACAGTACAGGACATGTAGTACAGCACTGTACGCTAGAGACGCGATACAAGACCACCAATCACTGCATGACCCCACTAAACAGATATTTACAGACAGTTCAGGGTAAATCGTAGTCCACTGTACTGCTCAGAAGAGGGGTCGTACTTAGAAAGCCACCATCACTGTAATCACCTCACTCATAATCTTGTAAGCATGAACAGGACAGTGTAAGTAACCTACACTGTAACAGTGTAAGGGGGTGTAAATAGATCCAATAAATTAACACCTCCCTTAAATATTTCATGTGTATTGGATCCATCTAGATGTTGGACTGTCAGAGCGCTAAAGACCCAAACCACTTAGCATGACAACTACTAATACTTTAAAGTAAAACAGACAGGACTTAAGAGTGATCCTGCACTGTACATGAGGCGTGGGGGGGGGGGGGAGTTACACCCCCCCCCTTTTTTGGGGAAAATTAAAAAAACCCCGACCTGAAAACGGGGGGCCCCCCATTTTAAATGATGCGAAACCCCAAGAAAAAAAAAGGAAAAAAATTTTTGGGGTTGAAAAACCCCACCTCGGGGGGGGGGTTTTTAAAAAATTTAAAATTAAAACCCCCCTTAAAATATTTTAATTTTTTAAAAAAAAAAAAAAGGGGACTTTTTTAAATTTAAAACCCCAAAAAAAACCCCCACGTTTTGCTTTCAGCTTTTCGGGGGGGAAAAACCCTGGGGTTAAGAGGGGGCGGAAGAGGGGAAAAACATGCGCTTCCGCAAATTGGTCATGTCAATTCTTGATCCGAAAGATGCAGCAGGAGCCCTATTTAAAACTATAGGGTGCGTTCCTGCTGCAGCCAAACACACAGCCAAGTATGCACCTGCGTGTTGGATGCATTTTTCGGATCCAAAAATGCATCCAACACGCCGTGTGACCATTCCCTTACTGGGTTAGGTTTGCGTTTAGGTGCATTAAATAAGATATAAGTGAATGTATAAAAGTGCACATTGTTAATACATTATATAGTGCTGTAACAGTAACTGAGAAATAGTAACTAATATTACACAGACACTTGTTGCTTATGGAACAACAAGTAAGGTTACAATTCTTTGAACATCTAGTACTGTGAAGGTTACCCTCAAGGAACGTTGGGCCGGGCTCCGCAACACTGCTGCTCCCAAGCGTGCCTCCGTCTGAGTGTGCCCCCCAAGCGTCCCTGCTTGTCTCTGTTATACACCTTATCTTGATCATACATTGTCCTGTCACTCTGAAGTCTGCAGTATACACTTACATGATCACAGTAACTTATTAGATCAGATTGGGCTTCCCCCTATTATTACACATGTTGGTCGATTTCCATATCAAACAAGCTTAACAATGTTCTAGCAGATACCTATTGTTTCTGTCCTAATTAGCACCTGAATAAGATCATTTGCATTCCAAGACCTTTTCAATAGAGAATCAGGATAGACAGTATTCCACCCATGCATTACCCTCCTTCTCTGATTCCAACAAATAAAATGCTGTGTGCGTATGTATGTATAGGTGTGTGTGCGTGTATCGGGTGGGGTGGGGGGGGTGTGTATGTGTATAGGTCGGGGGGGGGGGGGTGTGTATATGTATAGGTGTGTGTGTGTGTGTATAAGTAGGGTGTGTGTGTGTGTGTGTGTGTGTGTGTATGTATAGGTGGGGGGTGTATGTATATGTAGGGGTGTGTGTATGTTGTTTTGTGTGTTTAGGTGTGTGTGTTGATATAAAATATATATATATAATATAATAATATATATATATAAAATAATATTATATATATAAAATAAATATATATAAAATTACACATCCAAGAAAAAAGTTTGGCACCCCTATTAAAAATTTTCTTAATATTTTTAAGTTCAAAAAATTTGTGTGTTGCCAACAGCCATTTCAATTTGAATATTCTAATAACTGATGAACACAGTAATATTTCCAGATTGAAATTAGGTTTATTGTACTAACACAAAATGTCAATATTAGTTATTTAATTATATTCAAATTGAAATGGAAGTTTCAAACACCCAAAAATTTAGAACTAAAAAATGATTAGTTTTAATAGGGGTGCCCAAACTTTTTCATATAAACTGTATATATATGGTGTGTTGTGTGTTGTGTTATGTGTGTGGTGTGTTAAAAGTTGTATAAAATAATATAGTATATTAAATATATTTTAAATATATAAAATATATATATATGTTGTGTGTTTTTTATTACACATATATAATCTCCCACATTTACCTATCCAAGGACTGTATTCTTGCAAAGGGTGTTCAGGAGAAGCTGTTGCACCCAATGTATAGGTCAGGGAAACCACAGGATGCCTAGTAATTAAGTAATGGGTAACTTTAACACATCCAATGAAGTAAACAACAGTGCAGTGTAAGTGGTACAATAGGTAATGTGTCCAATCCAGAAGAGAACAGAAGAGGTTTCATCTTGGGGGGGGTGACTCTTCTCATATTTGGAGGAGTAAGGAATAGAAGCGGTGGGGCAGCCGAGAGCCACTCAGGGGTAGGTGGGGTCCAGCTACATATCCTGCATAGAAGATACACCTCAGTGACTTGGAGCAGGTGACTGGTTGTTACTTGCAGGGAACAGTCGTCAGCATAATCCTGTAAGCTCTGACGCAATGCATGACTGAAATATTTCTTCTGTTTGTCACCTTGCAGAGCCGGCAGGAATGTGAACAAATCTTCAGGCTGAGCTTTCCAGTCGTTCCTGTAGAAGATACAAAGGAAGATGTGAAAAACCTTGAGGAGCTGCTGACGTCCTCTAACGAACAAAACATATCCGAATTATTAAAGACCCGACTATGGTAATGTACATAGGCTGTGATATAGTTCATCTCATGCAATGTAATGATTACTGGGGTCATACGTGAAATATAGCTTTATGTTTAGTGCAATGTTTGCAGAATTTGTAAAAGTAACATGGCCGGTCATCGAAGCCAGTGTTCTCTCTAAGGATTTGCTAATCCTACCGTCATGTCTTTATTTCTGATACTGGAGCCATTAAACAACGGACACCCATGACACCTGTAGGCCCCAATGACTTATAGTAGGTTCCATTTTGTTATGTTATGATGCCTGACGCCTCACTGGAGGAGTTAAAGGGGTTTTCGCACTACAAAAATTAGCTTTCAACATGAAGGGACAGGTAAATAAGGACTTTTTCTAAATACATTGGTCAATAGATTTTACATAAGTCATCAGATACTATAGGTTTTATGTGCACACCGGTTTCTATGGTTACCTGTCCACAACTCTGTTATCTGATTAGAGGAGAGAGCTGGGAGTGATGTCACCCTGGATAGATGGAGCTCACTCTCTCTGTTCAGAGCATAACAAGATTACAGATAAGCCATTGTTTTCAGCCCTCACAGCACATGTACCTTTAGCTTACTGAAGAGATAACATCTCCTGCACTTGTCACTGTTACAGAAAAAGTAAATATGCTGATCACTGCTATAGAACCACCCACAGCCTGAGGAGACAGACTATACAGCTTAGTTAAAATACCGTTGGAAATCCAACAGTATTTTAACTTGGCTAAACTGCGTTTTTTGCAACCCCCCCCCCCCCCCCCCAAAAAAAAAAAAAAAAACGTGATCAGATTTCCACTGGCCCTGTAAACATTCTCAGCAACAAAAATTCTAATAAGGTCTACACAGCGCTGGTTACAGTTGGATTTTCAGCGGATTCTAAATATTGAATCCACTGTAAATTCAATCAAAAACCTGTGCTGTGTAGACATGGCCATAGTGAACATAACCCCTATATATCACAGAGTCGCTCCCCCATCAATAACTAATTATCACAGAGCTCAGCTCCACTCTCTATCATATCCCCCTATATATCACAGAGCTCAGCTCCTCCCATAAAAACCTATATATCCAGAGCCACTCCCCCCCATCATATAACCCTATATATCACAGAGCTCAGCTTTCTCCCCCTTCATATACCCTATATATCACAGAGTCGTCTTCCTCTCTCATAAAACCCTTTATATCAAAAGGCTCCGCTTTTCTCCCTTCATATCCCCATATTTTCCAGAGCTAAGTTCTCTCTCTCATAAACCCTATATATCCAGAGCTCGTTCTTCCCCATCATATAACCCTATATATCCAGGCTCCCTCTCTCATCATCTATAACCCAAAATTATCACAGAGCTCAGTTTTCCTCCCATCATAAACCCTATATACACAGAGCTCATTTCTCTCCCCTTTTTCATTAACCCTATAAAAACCAGAGCTCATTTCCCCAACATTAACCATTTCACAGGTCAGCCCCTCCATCAATAACCTATAAAAACCCAGGCTCAGCTCCTCCATATAAAATTTAATAATACAGAGCTCAGCTCCTCCATCATAAAACCTATATTCCAGAGCTCGCTTCTCCCCCTCTTCATATAACCAAAATTTACCCCAAAGAGCCCCCGTTTCTTCCTCTTCATATAACCCTATTATCCAGGCTCGCTTCCTCTCATATAAAAACCCTTTATACAGAGCTCAGTTCTCTTCCCATATAACCCTATATATCCAGAGCTCACTTCTATCCATCATTAAACCCTAAAATTTCACAGAGTCGCTTCTCTTCACAAATAACCCTTATATCTCAGAGTCAGCTTTTTCCATCATAATAACCTATATTCACAGAGCTCAGCTCCTCCATATATAATATATATCACAGAGCTCATTTCCCCCCATCATTACCTATATATCACAGAGTCCCCCCTCCATCTTTTTAAACCTAATACCAAAATCCTCTTTCCTTTAATATAACCCCCTATTTACAACCCTTTCTTTAAAAATTATATAGAGCTTAGCCAACACCGTGTTATTATTAGACGTAATCCTTTCCCCTGTGGAGCCAGCAGCTTGTATATTTTTTCATATTATCCAAATTAGCAAATGATGTGGGTTTTTTCATAGTAGGAGAACTATGTTGTTTCTGTAGCAGGCGTGTGGATTTCTGCAAACCCCCTTTTAGTTTAAAAGCACGATAGGGAAATGTCGAACCATTAGCCTCAAATATAACCCTTTTCTTTCCGGCTGGAAAGTAGCCCTCATGGGCCCCGGGACGGCACATCCACCAAAAACCCGGATCATGGAAGGAAAAAAAGGGTGCAGAGACCTCTGACGTGTTGGGGTCGACTGCGAAAACGTAAGGTGTGGATTGTTCATTTGGGGGGGAAACGCTCACCGGGGGGCCTGTAACAAGCCTGAAGCAATAAGATCTACCCAGGAGAATTATTCTGCTTTTGCTTGTTCAAGCAGCAAAATGGAATATTTAACCCTCTTATCCAGAACCTTATTGGGGGCCTTCAGGGGATTATACTTTGCTCAATCCTGATGCCCTGCCTTGGGCTACTGATTGACAACACAATAGCACGGCCATACTTACTGCAAGCCAAAAGAAACCCTCCCAACTGCCCCTTTTTTTTTGGAGGGACTGCCCCCTTTTTTTAAAAAACCCTTGGGCCCTTTTTGCTCTATAAATGCCCCTTTTTTTTTGGAGAAATAGTTTTGCACAATAATCTAAAACCAAACTTGCTTTAAAAATTTATTGATGGCTTAGAAACCTTTTTTTTTTACCGAAAAATTTATTTAATTTTTTTCATTATTGGCCCCAAATTTGAAAATCCTGAGAATGGCCCCTTTTGGGGGCTGTCAAAAAAGTTGGCATGTTTGGGGTATGGGCGGGGTTTTAAGGCGTGCCCTTAGTATGATGTCATTGGGCAGGGTTTAAAAGGCGTGTTTTTGTATGATGTAATGTTTATGGGCATGGTTAGAGGCATGCCCTTATATGATGTCATGTTTTTGGGGTGGGGGTTAGAGGCAGGGCCCTTTGATGTTTTCCCCTTTTTTGCAATCCAAAAAAGCTGGGAGGTATGCAATAGCAAGGAAAAAAGCCTTTCCGAAAGCTATAGGGGTAAAGGGGGGTCATTTTTTTTGGGTTTTGGGGAAATTTGGGAGACATGTATAAAGGGAAAAATGCGTACTTTTTTTACTTGGCCCGACCCCACATTTTCTAAATAATATAGAAGATTTGTAGAATCGACCGTTTTTGGGCGCTTTAAACGTGAGCTTAGTGCGCCAATTTTGGGAATTACACTCTAGGGGCCAAAACAAATTTTGGGCGATTAAGCTCTTTTGAAAGGGCCCCCAAAATGTCGTTTTCCCAAACACTCTCCTATATTATTTAAACTGTGGGGGTGGGCGCCAAGTAAAAAAAAAAAGTACGCATTCCAATTCTTTTAACAGGGCCCCTTGGGAGTAACTGGGCCCCCCCGCAAAATTTGGGAAATCCGTTTGGGTGTCATCAATTGGTTGTAAACCAGCGTGGTGCACCACTCATAAGTTTTAAAAAAGGGCACCCTATAAACCCTTTATTACTAACCATCACTTTCATGGACATTTCGTGCGAGTGGTTGTTGATCAGTATTTTTTGCACTTAAACAATCTCCCCTGTATGGTACTACAGCTTTTGTGCAGACTGGTGTGAACTGGTTTTTTCTTATGTGAGTTTTTTTTTTATTAAGAATTCCCCCCTCCGGGGTTAAAACCCGACTTTTATATCCTTTGACCCCGCACCTGTGGCAAAATTTTCCCCGGGGAAAGTTTTTTTTTGGGCCTGCCGGGTTTTTGCGACAGTATGGTCGTGTTTCTGAGTTTTTTTTGTTTTAAAATTTTTCCCCTGAATTTACGGGGTTTTGGGAAACCCAAAAAAATGTGGGCTCAGCTTGTTTTAACCCCCAAAATGCCCCCAAAATTTTAGTTTACTGGGGGTAAACTAAAAGTGTTTGTTACAGATAGGGGGGCTCCCTCTGTCAGCCAAGCAGTGCACTGAGGTTTATTTTGGTAGTTAGGGACCTGAAAAAAAACCCCCAGGGGCGCCCGAAGCATTGCCTTTGACTTTTAAAAACTTTCCAATGTTTAATTTTTTGCTTTTTAAAAATTTTTTTAAAGGGGAAGGGGGGCTTTTTTAAATTAAAAAATATTTAGCTTCCAAAAAATTACCTACATAAATTTTTTTTTTTTTCTATTAAACTTAGGCTGTATTTCTTTTAAAATTTTTGCCCTTTAGTTTTCTGTTAGAACCCGGGTCCCCCAAATCCCGTCCTCGGGGCCCCCCAATAGGGCCCTGTATTTCGGTTTTCCCCTTTGCCCCTTGCAAGGTTATATCATTACTGTCAGTGCATTCTGAAAACATGACCTGTTGGTGGAGGACTGGAGGGTTGGGGGAACACTTTTGTTAGTCCTTCCCCGTGGCAGCCTGGGGGAAACTGGGGGGCCCATCAGCCCCCCAATTTTTAAGCTTTGGGGGGAGAAGTTGTGGTTTTTGGGGGGTGTGATTTACACTTTCCCTTTTTCAGCCTGATTGGGAAGGTGGCACAGAAATTTACGGGAAATTTTTCTTAAACCCCTTACCCTGCCCCCCGGTGGTTTCCCTCTGGGAAAAGGGGTATGGGAAACATTCACACTGAGCTCTTCCCCCATTGAGGGAAAGCTTTTTTTATTAAATTTTTATTAAAAACATTTTTTAAAACGCCAAATTTTTTTCCAGGGGCGCTGTACAAATTTTAAAAATAATTTTAAGGCAATGACATTTACCTGAAGACAATAATGTTGATTCATGAAAACTGTATAAAGTCGTCTGTTTTTATGTCTTAGTCTTCTACCGATGGAGGGAAAACAGAAGATGCCTTACCGGAAAAAGAAACCCCGTTCCCATGTCAATGCGGCACAGCCCCCCGGGGGGAAAAAAATTTCATCATACAGGGCCAAAGGGAGCGCCTCCCCCTGGATAAGTTCATGTTCTAGAACCTTATGTATTGAGCAATCCAGGCTGATAATGAAACCTGTGTAAGGTAGCGAGTGTCTGAGGCTGCTAGTGCCATCGCTGGTTCACTGGCAAACTTGTGGGGCCATGGTGTTGTCCACATACGGCTCCCAGACCCCAGCCGGCCAGTTCACTATCTTTAAAAAGAACACACGGCCTAATACTATAAACTAATTCATTCCTACCTATGGATCTACAAGCCTGGGTAGAAATTTTCTGCAACAAATTTTGCAGTGTGGGGGATACATCCAGGGCCCCTTTATGGGGGAACTGTCCCAGGTCCCAAAAATCATTTTTTTTCCCCAAACAACCCCAAACAGAGCGCCCCTCTTTTTCTCCAGAGCACTATATGAAATGAGAAAGGGGGGCTCTTATTTTGGGTTTTGGCCTTTTGGGGAAAAAAATGAGTTTTTTTGACCTAGACGGTTTTCAAACCTGTGGCCCTTAGCGTTACATCAGGAGCTTTCCCAGGGCACAAACTAAAAAGGACCAAACCTTTTGGCTATGTTCACATGGCTTTTAAATTTTGGAACGTATTTTGCCGGGGGCCCAAATTTCGGCCCCGGGGCCCGGGGGGGGGGCGGGGGGGGGGGCCGGCAGTCCCCCCGGCTCCATTTGACAAATTTATTATTCTTTGGGGCGTTTTACCGCCGTGAAAAAAGGGCAAAGTCAAAATATGGCGAGCGGGGACGGGAAAACCCTAATCATAGTTCCCGTAATGACATAAAACACGAAATTTTCGTGGCGAGATCGTCCCCTTTTTTAAACCGTGTGAAATAGCCCTTTTCGTTGGGCATCTAAAATGCAATAGGTGCTTCAATATTCTATAGAGTAGAATGGAGAGAAGTAAAGCTTTCCCTCATACTGGCTGATGTGTTTTGGGGCAACCCCCAAAAACAGAAAATAAGATTTAAAAAAAAAACCCGACTGCAAATGGCAAAATATAGGAAATTTTTTTATTTTTTATTTTCAAACTTTGGAATAAGTGGTATTGGGTTTTGAAAAATTTGGGGCCAAAGGGCCCTTTTTCCCCCTGGGTTAGAGGGTCGCCCCCGGTTTAAAGGGCCCCATGCCCCCCTAATTTCTTCCGTACAGAATGGGTCAATTTTTCCAAAACTAACAGGAAGAAGGTCTTTGTTTCCTTTAAACAACCCCAAGCGGAGCTTGCTTTCCCCTTTTTAAAAGAAAATGTACGAGTAAGGGTATGTTCACAGGGTGGCCACAATACTTTAACCTTTTCCCATTTCCCTTCACTTTCCCGGTATGAAACACTGAAAGAAGGCGTCATTTTTTTTTTACAGGCGCACAGTACGCACCAGGGCATACGTCAGGAAATCACAGCACTCCATGAATGCTAGGATTTTCCTGTATTTGCGGGGACGTATAGGGCCCGATTGGGGCCAGTTGCCCCGAAACTTTCGTTGCCCTAAAACCCATTTTGGTCCGTTTTTACTTTGCAAACCGCTCTGGAGAATTGAAAGCTGAGCCCTGATTGGCTGCTATGGGAAACTACGGCAGATTTACCACAGAAACAGAATGGGCCGTGTTTATCAAAACGGTCTTAATAGTAAGAATTGGTTGCTATGACTTGATTTTGGGTTTTTATGGCAATAAAGCAGCCTTTTGGGGATGTTTACCGGCGTAAAATTTCGGTTTGCATACCGCCGAAAACAACCCGGGTGTTTTTTGGACTCTGATTTTCCGGGGCCCCCTTTACCCATTACTCCACAAAATTGGATCACTTATCTCCCCCCCCCATACAACCCAAAGTATTGTAAAGTTCCCGGGGGACGAGGCGTAATCCATAGTTCTCTATGAGAGCTAGGCATTATCGTAATTTCCGCGCACATCTCGCCGCGGAGTAGGCGCAACTATACAGCAAAATGCACGTCACAATTGCACCATGTGAACATACCCTTACTGTTGGACAGTTTTCCTAAATGAGACCCCCACCAAAAAAGATCAGAGGGTGAGGAGGAAAACCCCCCCTGCCCACACTGCACCTACATTAAAGGGCCGTTCACACGGCTTATTGCAGGTCCCTGCCATTACGGTAATCCACAGTTCCTCATAGAGCACTATGGATTCCGTCTCCTCTCCCTGCTCGGTGAATACGCCGGGCGGGGGGGATAAGTAAATGCATGATCCTGGGGTTCCCCCCGGGTGAAGATTTTTATGGGGCCCCGGGGGAGCGCCCCCCCCCCTTACCAACCCCAATTGCAGGCGAAATCCGTTCCGCAATTACGGCTTGAATAAGCCGTGTGACCCCCATATCGGAGTTACCTTGCTGTGTACAGCAGCTACTTACACCTATATCACCCATCTGTACGTCAGCACTAACATGTCCTTCGTCTCTTGTAGTTGGATGTTGCTCCAGGATCCAAGCATGGACACATTTTCTCGTATCAGTTGGTTCTTAGGAAATCACAGACGGACATCTCTCTGCCTTTCCTCAATTTTTCAGGGAAAAAGACTTTATTCGGTGCAAACCAATTCCGCTTCAATTTTTAGGTTTTCCTTCCTTAGATGAGGGTTGTCAGTCTTATCTAAGTAGGATTTTAGCTTTTTGCACATCCAATATTTATGCTATTACAGTTGTAAGCAAATATTTAACTTTTTTGCAACGTGTATTTCAATCATTGTCACACAGGAGATCTCTGAGCACATTGCTGTGTGACCTGTTAAGGATAAGACCATCTAGAGTGAGAGGCGCACAACTTTTCGGGTAAGCAGCAGCTGTAACTACAAAATTGCAAGGTCATTATCAATCAATTGTAATGACTGCACCGTTTAACGGGTAAAACAACGGTTAATGAGCAATAATAGGCAGCAGCTACAAAAAAAGAAAGAAAACCCCCACTACTCTATTGATGGTGGCCGTGGTTTGTGACCTTATCCCAAGACAGGTCTAAGTGTACAAGACTTGTCACATCTCCTGACTTGCCGTTTTCTGTAAATCCCTGTCATATAACAATTCTGGAGCCTCTTCTCTTATATCTCTGTGTTGTGCTGTTCCTCTGTTATTCCTCCAAGAAATGTATGACTGACTCTGTCAGATGGGTGTGGCCATTTGGGGGGGGGGGGATTTACCCATAAAAGTTTTGTCCAATCAGGCTGAAAATCATGGGGGGCAGGGACCACCCCTTGAAAACGGAATGTAACCCCATCTGACAATTCATTTTACTTTTTCTAGGAGGAAAAAACAAAGGAACAGCAAAACACAGATTTATAAGAAAGGGGCTCAAATTTTTTCACAGGAACAAAGGATTTCTAAAAAAACCCTGTCAGGAGAGTCACAGGCCCCTCCTTCCCAAGCACGCCCTCATCTTTAAGCCCCACACACTCATTTTTACATAATTGGCGGGTTGGACTGATGAAACAAAAGATCCCCTGCTCTGTTCCCCGACTCCACAGCCGGCTGGAAATCTCTGCTGTAGAACTGCTATTGACTACTACAGGAGCCGCACCGATCTGCTTCTTGCTAGACTGTACATCATGGGGGCCCTTTTGCTCTGGGGGGGAAAGAAAAGGATCAATAGTATTAGTGGGCATAAAGGGATCTTCAACCAAAGTGATACAGAGAAGCCCGGCCAATTCTGCAAACCACGTACTCTGGCCTTACCCCAATGCTGAACAGACTTGGTGATGTCTATTTTATCATGGGGTGGCCGTACCTGTGCACGATCTTAATAACCACTCCTGCACCGTACTTTCCCACACTGCAGGTAAAATACGCACCCCCCAAATTTTTGCTGCCCCCCCTCTAAGGTTGCATTGATTCAGCTGCTCTGAAGAATCTGACAATAAAGCAATCATTTTGCACACTTTCTGGGTTAGGTCTGACATTCTGGTAGCTGCATGCGGATGACACCGAGCCAATGCACAGCTGCCAGTGGTCGCACAAGCTTAAAGTGGTGATACCTGTCTAATCAGCAAACCTGTGCAGCCACTGTGTTGTCCACATGCGGGACCCCCCTGCTGCGGTAGAGGTGGAGGGGGTGAAAAGGTATTTAATAACCAGCTAGCACATAAAATCCACAGCACACGCTATCGGTACCAAGGCCTGCAGCAGAATGGGCAGGTCATGTGCACTTTATGTACAGCACAGCCTTACAAGGGTTGTCCAAGAATACAAAACCAACATGGCTACTTCCTTCAAAAACTGCACCACCCCTGTCCATGACGGTGCTGGTTATTGAAATCCCAGCCCTATTAATTTGAATCACGATTTGTAATCAACATTCAACCCCTGTGGCGGAGGGGGGGGGGAATACTTTTTTTTTTTTTCTTTTAGAGCACAAGCAAGTTAATCTTAGACAATGCGTACCCCCCGAAACAATTTAAGTATGGTAAAAGCACGTAGGAAATCCGGTGCAAAAAAGTGTTTTCTATCAGCAAATAAAAACCAACCCAGTCCAAATAAGATATTTTGGCCCTTATTTGCTATAAACCTTTGGGGGCACTGCTTTTAAGCACCCCAAAGAATACCACAAATGCAATCTAAAATGTAATGTGAATGGTCACTTAGAAAAAAAAAATGGATTTATTTTAAAACTTTTTTCTGGCACCTTTCAAGACCTATTAAAAAGTCTATGGCAAAAAGATACCACCCAACCTGGAGCAGGGTTTCTAAATGCTTTGCAGTAGTTCCTTGAATCTGGTCAGAGCCAGAAAAATCTAACATACTTTCAATACAAATTCCCTGATTTTGAGGAACTCTGCTTGCTGTGAGTCAGTGGTTTAATCCCAGGAGATTAAAATCTGTCCCTGGGTCCAAAGTAGACAAAAGTTTAACAGCTTGTTAAAACCCCCCGCCCGCCTGAGCTGGGGGCCCCTCGTCTCTCCGTGGTCCCTGGATAAATGGTGGCCACGTCCACGCGCCACTGCCGGACCTCCCGCTGAAAATGGTTTTTGTAACGAGCTTGCCACCCCCGGAAAACCCTCACAGATTGGACATATTTTTAGTGACTGGAAGTAAAGAGTAAAAGGTTTCTATTTAAAAGGCCAAAAAACAAGATCTTAAGAACAGGGGAATTTTACACAAAAGTATTTGGGCCGTGGATTAGGTTATTCTTTGTATGGGGACTTGCTGAACAAACAACCACTTTTACCCTTTTTGTTTCTGTTTAAAGTGAAAAAATGGGATTTTGAAAGGATTTTTATTGGTAAAAGGGGTTTTTTACATAGGTATTCACTACCTTTCAGGAGGGGGAAAAAATCCCTTAACTGATACGGGAACCCCGGCCCATAGAGGTGAATAGAGCAAACATTGTCCTGTTTGGAATACGTATGCTCTATCTGCGGGTGGTATACGCCTCTCCTGGTCTGCTATGCTTTTATGTCCTGCATAGAAAGTGTATACCACCGGCAGATAGAGCAAATGTACCCAGGACAATGTTTGCTCTATTCACCTCTATAGGGCTGCAGGGGCCATGGTGTCAGTCGTGTACACACTCTTCCTCCTGATTCTCTGACCGATACCTGCACTGTAATGAGCAGCCTCTTTCTTTGTTGTGTAATGTAAAGCTGTTCACACTGTATTCGTTTTTTGGGCTTCCCTATGTCCACACCTTTGCACATTGCTCCTTGTACGGACTCCCTCACGGAGCGGCCACTATAGCAAGGGTTTATCTATGCACATGTTATATGAAGGTTTACAGAAGAGCCAAATGGTACTTTTTTTTTTGTAAGAAGATGTAAAATTCATGTTTTTATCTTTTTGTATTATATTAAGTAGCACTAGTGTCATTGTTTGTATTACTGTGCGTCAATCCGAGACCTAGGATGGAAACCAAGCCAATTCGAAAGCTGCATAATTGCATTGGACAATGGTTAGAACAGATTTTGAAAATATTCATAGTACAGGCCGTCCCCGGGTAATGAACAGGATAGGGACTGTAGGTTTGTTCTTGAATTTGTATGTAAGTTGAAACAGGTATATTTATGAAATGTAACTCCAGCACAAAGGGTTTGTTTTTCGTTTTGGAAAGTTCAGGGAAGGGTTTTTACATTTGATTTGCTGTCTGTGCCCTTATTAAGAAGATTTTCACCTCATGTGCTGCTGTGGCGTGCTGGCACTTGTCGTTCCACAGCTACTATCTACTGTGAAACATGGAACTACAAGTGCCAGCATGCCCCATAAGTCTCCGTCGGTAACTGGGGGACAGATGTAAGTCAGAACGGTGTAAGTCGGGGACTGCCTGTATTTGTTTTGTCCTGTGGAGCCTGACACGCTGCAATCCTGTGTCCCGCACCATTAGGGTAAGGTCACATATGGTAGAAATGCTCCCCCACATCGTGACCTGTAGTGCAGATTCTCAGACTTACAGCATACCGCTATCCTTTGTGTACTTTCACCCAATTAAATAGAGCGACAATGTTCACACGGTGGAGTTCCACGCCGTAAGAACGCGTACTCACAAAATCTGCACAGAAAAGCTTTCCACTATATTCAATGGGAATCCTTTCTGATGAAAATTTTACATTCCAGGGTGTGGATTCCATGTGGAATAAGGGACGCAGCATATTTCATGTGTTTTACACATTTAAACTGCACTAAAAAATAGGACAAGGATTGGCCCCATTAAAGGTGGCCAACACATGTCCCGAAACACGGCAGAGTGTGTGGTGACAAACGCGTAAGGATTTCTATATGGAAAAATCTGCCGTGTGAACATCCCCTAAATTCCGATCAGGCCTCATTTCTGTACATAGATTGTCAGCCTTATCTTGATGTATATTCTGATGACTTTTTTGCACAATGTTACATACAAATTTATATCAAGCTCAAATAAAACATTTTTGTACGGCTTACGGTGTTGACCTTTATTAGCCAATGGATTAAACTGCATTCTGTGGCAATACATAAAATATTCTGCACACTGTGCACTTCAGTCAGGCTGCACTATACAGACTGGGGAGACCTCTCTCTATACTGTAGCTCTAAGGGGGTCAATTTTCTCTTTTGAGGAGAGCGTTATTAAAGGGGTTGTCTCACTACATTGATTCATCTTACCTCAGTCCTGTTTTCTCAGTTTCATTTTTGAATTCAGGGGTGTGTTTACTGGCTTCCACTAGGCTGCAGTGAGGACAGCAGGTCTATAGCTATAGAAACCAGCGCTGACAGCCTATCATGAGAGATTGAACAGGTCTGTAGCTATAGCAACCAGCGCTGACAGCCTATCATGAGAGATTGAACAGGTCTGTAGCTATAAGGACCTGAGGAGCTGATGCAGCCCATACAAGAGGGGATGTCTAGGAATAGATAGGACACTGTTAATGGACACATATTGCAAAGTGACTTGTTTTTGCAAGATATTTAACATAGAAAGCAGCAATCCTTGTAGTGAGACAACCCCTTTAAGTTCTCTATTGAAGACAAGTAGGTTTCTAGTGTCACCTATTGGAAGCAGCATCCCTTGCAGCCACATTCGACCCATTAAAGGGGTTCTCTCACTACAATGATTTACTTTCGACATATATGTAAAGGTAAAAGACGACTTTTAGTAAATACATTGCTCTGCTGATATTAGAGATAGAGCAGATAAAATCTCTCTAGGTTACCGTCCACATCTCCCTTTCTGATTAGACAGAGAGCAGGGAGTGACATCACAATGGTCAAACGGAATAGTCTTTGGGCCACATGTATGAAAAGTGTTCAGGTCTAAAACTCACTGTTTCCCATAGCAACCAATCAGAGCGCCCCTCTCATTTCATATAGTGCTCTGGGAAAAAAAAAAAAAAAAAAAAAGCGGCTCTCAGATTGGTTGCTATGGGAAACAAAGTGAGTTTTAGACCGGAACACTTTTCATACATGTGGCCCTTTATCTCTAACAAGATTAGATAGTTTACCTTTGATAAGCACTTGTTTCCACTCCTTGAAGCTCTGTAGTTTTGTTTACCTTAGATTAAATCTCCTGTACTTTATGTGACTTTACCGGCTCAGCTAGTTATAGAGAAGCGAAATATGCTAATCACTGCTATAGAACCACAGTCTGGCCAGGCAGCGAGAGTCCGAAGCTGCCTGTGACCCTGTGAAACAGTATGGTGAGAAAACCTCTTTAAAGAGCCCCGAACCATAAATGAGGATTTTAAGCTTAGCTCATAACACACATTACCTTACACTGCATTATGTGCATTAGGCTGGTGCGTTCTATTTCCATCACCTTCTTTTAACCTGTACCAATGAGTACACCTAGAAAAGGCAAAACATAAAGAGTAAAATGTATATGCAATTCTGTATCGCGATCAAAGCGCTAAATACCGTCACAGACTGGACACCGCTCTATAGGTTTTAATCATGTAACTTTATTGAATTAACAGTCAGCAACAATCTGTTGTAATTCTGTCCTTTTAGCAGCATATTTCCATAGGAAACCTGTGATTTACAAATGTCATTACCAGCGCATACACAGAAATGTTCCAGAATTCTGCACAAAAGAAAAAAAAAAAATCATTGAAGTTACCATCTAAACGCTATACTAATAGAAAGAGAACCAAAGCAAATCTATACAAAGCATCAGAGATAGGTAGATATATAGAGAGTTCTTAGAGATGCATCTAGAGGCCCCCAGGGCTGCCTTCCTTGCTTTGGACTGTGCACCATGAGCGAGAACGGATCCTTGTGCATCGGAGACTTTACAAAACTGTACATACAGCAGTGCAGAGAGATCAGGATACAGGGATTTTAGCAAATTCCAGAGACTGCTAGTAATTAGCATCGTATGAAATTCCTGCATTGTACGTTTGCTTCTTATAAGTCTATACATGCAAGCTCTTAGGAATCATAGAAACGCCAGTGGCTTATATACAGCTGACTTTCCAGCGTTGTACATGTCACATACAAACGATGGAGGCAGAGGACGTGTGCTGCACCACAATGATCAGAAAGCTACCACTAGGGCAGGTGGTATCAGCATGACATACAATACATAAATGAAAAGATGGCAGAGCAGCCATTTAGGCGAGGACGTTGTTGGGAGGTTGGGCTGGTCAGTCAACTCCCCCCTGCTTTGGAAATATGCGCTGATCAGCACGACTCCCAAAACACCCGGCGTATTGCGTACTGCGTATTGTACACACCGCAATTACGCCGTGTGAACATACCCTTTCGGTGAATACTGCCATCACAACGTGACCAGGCAAACCAAGGTGTCAACTAGAGGTTTGCACACTGGGCCTAGGCTACAAATTAGCATCTATTCACAAAATACTTCCGGGTGCAGAGCATAAAAGGTAAGGGTATGTTCACACGATGTATTTGCGGGGCATATTTCGGCACATAATTGTGCTGCAGTACGCCCTAAATATGCCCCGCAATTACGGTAACTAATAGCACTCATTGGGCTTAAATTCCCTGACACTTTCCCCGGCGTATAATACGCGCTGGGGAAAACAAGTGACACGTCATGTGAAATTGAATAGGAGGCGGCTGTCAGTGCTTTAGAAGCGCAATTGCCGTATTGCGCCGTGTGAACATACCCTTATTCCCATCTTCTAACCTCCGGCTTAGAAGAGGAGAACGAGCCAGCTGCAGAGAATGGAGGCGTGACAGCTGTTGAGCAGGCATCTCCTTCTCTTCTGCAGCTGAGCTGGCCTCAGGTGGGATCTTGCCAGAGCTCAAACCCCCTTACAAGTCACTGATTTCTGCAATTTTGTTAGCGTTTTACTTGATATGGACATGTAGCACAAACTGGTTGCCTCCATAGCATGTCGGTAAACGGATAGCCAAACCACATGGGATAAATTTATCAAAAATAGTGCAGAAAAAAACAGGAGCAGTTGGCCGACAGCAACCTCTGCAAAACGAACCCCAGAAGCCGGTCACTCTAGACCAGGGGTGTCAAACTGCGGCCCTCCAGCTGTTGGGAAACTACAACTCCCATCACGCCCACTGTTATAGATTATATAAATGCATGATGGGAGTTGTAGTTTCCCAACAGCTGGAGGGCCGCCGTTTGACACCTGTGCTCTAGACAACTGCTTTGCTGCTCCTGTGCATCAATTCTGATGAATCTCCCCCATAAATGATGATGAGAGTTACTGCAGCGACCGTACCACCAGCTGGAGATGAAGAATTCTATACAAAAAAAAAAAGCAGCAGCAGAGTAGTACAATATACACTTACTCGTATCAAAAGCAGAATATAAAATTATACAACGTTAACGCCTGGTCAAAAACAAAGCAAATAGAAAGGTCAACATTACTGAACACCTTTAGAAGGGAATTTACGAAGCCACGGACGTGAAATGTGGCGTCGCCGTTCATAGAATTGGAAAAAGCAAAAAAAAAAAAAAAAATTCACACAAAGTAACATTCACAATTATAAGAGAATAAAAATTCTAAAAGGAACCTCCGTGATGTTAAAGAGCAATTTCAGTCACTACTGATGATATTACATCCAAATAATATTAAAAAATGGGTAATTACCTTTGTAAATTCTCTTATAATGAATCAGGTGGAGCACAAGTTAAAAATTCTCTTTATGTTGGCGTAACACTTTTTCCTGTGCTGGTGAATCCTTAAAGGGGGTTTCTCACTATAAAGATTAGCTTTGGGACAAGTAATTGAAGACATTTTCCAAATACATTGATCAACAGATTTTACTTTAGTCATGAGATAATAGACCTTTTATCTGCTGTGAGTGCACACAGGTTTCTGTGGTTACCTGGCCATAACTCTGTTATCCGATTAGAGAGCAGGGAGTGACGTCACCATTAGTGTTGATGGATTTAATCGCAAACAGCGAAAATCGAGACGATTTTTCGATCGCGATCAATCGTGATCGAAAAATCGTCTCGATCTCCACTGTTCTCGATTAAATCGATCAACACTAGTCCCCATGGACGGACTGAGCTGTTGAGTAAACCCATTATCTCTAACAAGATTACAGATAAGCCATTGTTTTCAGTCCTCACAGCACATTTACTTGTAGTCTACTGAAGAGTAGCTCTCCTGCACTTAAAAGGGTAAGGGCTCAGCTACTTACAGATATGCTAATCGCTGCTATAGAACCACCTACAACCTGAGTAGACAGAGTGAGTGTAAAACTGCTTGTGAGAAAACCTATTTAAGGGCGGCTAAGCCAAATAGGAAATAACTACTATAAAAGGTAAAGGTAGTATACGACTAATTGGGTCATCCCTCTTTAGTCCCATTTAGGACTCATGCAAACACACTCCTTGTGCCACTGTATTTTCCACACAGTGTGGGCCCATATTATGCATCTGGGATATGGCCGTGTGCGGAGCTGTACCCATTGACCTGACGCATAAACATTTCACTATCCCATCACCCCCATGAATAAGACCATCATACCTGACTGAAGTTGCTCTTTACCAGTTAGGGGGTTGCTCATACGGTCACGTTTTCAGTCCATGTTACATCCTGCTGAAAACAGGAGCAAAGGTCATCAGGCTACGAAGCAGTGCAAAGGATTCATTCATTCTGTGGATACAATTATTTCCCAAAAAATTTCCAGAAAGGCTTTTTTTTATGGAAATGCAAATGTCCCCCTTTCCCCCCATCCCTAACGCGAAAGTTCTCAGACGGGAAAAATTCCCCACAGAAAAAAGAAATCTTTTAAACCAAAAGCGCAAATTTAAAAAACGCGGACTAATTGTAAGGGAAGGGGCGAACAAATTTTTTGTCCCATATAACGAACGGGGGCTAATAACCCTGAAAGTTTAGAACACAGGGAAAAATAAAAAGGAAAAATATAACTTTAGGACCCGATTTAAATATTTGGGGGCCGAGCAAAAACGTGTTTGCTGCTTTTGTTTCTCCTTTTCCAAAGGGGTTTTTTTTTGCATTTGTTTTCCCTTTTGTTTTTTCCCTTTTTTTCTTAACGGAAAAAAAAATCCCCAAATTTTTTTCCAAATTTTAAAAAAAAAAAAAAAACAGTGCGGGGTTTTGGGGTTTTTTTTCTGATTTTAAGTCAATGGAAAACAAATACAAATGGGGCGGGAAACTGTTTGCATCTCTTTTACCCAAGTTTTCCCCCCAAAAATAAACCTTTGTTTCATTTTTTTTTGCAATTCAGTTTGGCCCGTTTTCTGCTGGAAAGTTTTTTTGATGAAATCCAAAAGATATTAATACGGTTGATGTTTTTTTTGAACAAAAAATTGAATTCTTTTCATAGAAAAATAAAAACCCTTCCCCCAAAAAAAAAGTCTTTGCTCGTCTTAGGAGCAAAAATTAAACCCCTCTTATTTTCGGGGGGGAAAGGGGGGGTTAAAAAACCATTTTTAAAAGACTTAAAAAAAGAAAAAAAAAAACCCAAAAAGGGGCGGGGCTATTTTTTCCACGGATTCTAAAATTTCGGCAGGGAAAATAGCGGGTGAGCCCCTTTTCCAAATAAAGGGGGGTCGTGGTGCAGGTAAAAAACCTGGGGCGTCGCCAGGGGTCGCCCGAAATTTTTGCCTAGAATTTCCCCATCCGATCCCGCCCCCAGCCCCTATTACACCGGGTTGTTCGCGTTTTAAGAAGCTGTAATGAGAGTCCCTGTTTTTCTACCCTTTACAGGTACCCAAAGAAATCCCCCATGGGCTGCAGCAATAACCCGCACAATTTCTGACCAGTGCAGGGGGGCGATAACCTGAGAGGGCGTGGGGCGCATGAAGGGCCCCCCCCATGTATTTCCCACAAACCATTTGGAGAAACATCCAAACCCCCGACCCCAGCAGCTTTACGCCCAAAGGGAAAAAGCATTTTCAAGGGGACAAAATGCCTCCAATTAGAGGGGACCCGCCAAAAAAAAAAAGAAAAAAATAAGGTTGGGAAAAAAAAAAAAAAAAAAAAAAAAAAAAAAAAAAAAAAAAAAAAAAAAAAAAAAAAAAAAAAAAAAAAAAAAAGGGTCCGGGTGCAAACCGCCCCTGAAAATTTTTCTTTTGATTGAAGGGTGAAGATGGGGAACTAAACATCAAGGTAAAAAGGTGGGGGCAGCTGGAGGGCACCCAAGGGAAAAACCAAAGGGCCACTTTTAAGAAAAGGTTTTTTGGTCTAAAATCATCTTACCTATAGTAACCCATGGACAAAAAAAATGATTTTAGCCTAACAGGTTCATACCCCGTGGCCCAAAAAATTTTAAAAAATCTTGAAATTTAAGTAACGGGTTTATTGGGTTCATTGGAAAGGGGAAGATTCTTTTGCAGGGGAAAAAACGATTTTTTGCTGGAAAATGAAAGTGTCCAGGTTGGGAAAAAGGACGCTTTTAAAAGCTTAAACCCCATTATTCCCGATGGGGGTTCTTCCCCTGGCTCCCCCCCTGTTTAAAGCACGGCTATTGAGGGGAGAGCCACCCAAAACGGGGGTTTTGGGGGAGGATTTATGCCCTTTCAGACCTCACTGGCCGTTTTGCAGAAAGTAAAGGGTTCTGGGAAAAAAAGCTTAAAAAGCCCCCAAAAGGGGGCCCCCTATTGGATGTAGTTTCCCCAAATTTACAAGTAACTCACAAAATTTCCCGAAGTGTGAAAAAGGGTTTTAAAAACCCAAAAAGTTAAATTCATCTGCAGGGCAGCTGTTCAGGGTTTTTTCCCTTGTTTTAGTGCAGAGTAGAGCCTCCAAGCAGTGGGGGTAGGGTTTATGCCCTTTTAGACCTATGACCGTTTTTTAATAAAAATTTAAAGGTTCTGGGGGAAAAGGGGCCAAGAGGGCCCCCAGTGCCCTGTTTGGATTTTTAGTTAAAACCTTAATTCACAAATAGTTTTACGAACCTTTAAGCGGGGGAAAAAAGGAAATTTTAAACCAAAACCTTAAGTTCATCTACGACAGCTGTTTTGGGGTTTTTTTCCCCCCATCAGTGCAGAGTAGCTTTCTGGTTGGCTGGGGAGAGGCGGGGTATGGCTCTTTAGGGGGGGTAAAAAATTTTTCTCCCCCGGGGAGGCCCCCAAAATTTCACGGCTTTTTTGAAGCAAGACCAGAAATAAGTGCCAGCTTCCATCAGAGGCCGTAGAAGATTTTTTTTTTTTTCATATTCAGTTTTAAAATCCAAAGTTTAAAAGGGGAAAAAGGGGGGAAAAAAGGGGGGGACCTGAAAATCCCTCAACCCACCAAATTTGGCGGGAAAAATAAAATGCAAGCCGCCAAAGGGGCAAAAAAATTTCGTGGGAAAACAAGATATCTCCTTGCCTTGAACAGAGCGCTATACAAGATCTGCTGTGTGCACGAAAGACTTAGGGGGGCCCCTTTTTTCATTCTGCCTGGGAGGATGCAATTTAGAGCCTCCCTTTCAGCTCCATTTAAAAAAAAGGAACGGACAATTTCACAGCATGCCACTCCCCCCCCCCCCCCCCATTGAAAGATGGACACCATGAACGAAAATCGGGGGGACCACTGTAGTCAAAGGGGGAAACCCCCGTTTTTAACAAACAAAGGCCCACCTCTGGGACGTAGGCTCCGAACAAAATCTCAGCAGATGTCATTTGTTTGGTAGAGAAAAGAGGGACTCTATCCCTGAGAAGGATAAAGGGTCCTATGTTGAAGCTTTACTTTCTTTTGTTCTACTGATCTTCCCGGCATTTTTGGGGCTTTATTTCAAAAATGTCCCGTATTTAAAGGGGTTTTGCCAGTTGGCAAAATTCCTTCTAAGGCAAGTTGTCCCCATTCATTTCTATGGGAGTTCTGAATGTAGCCAGCGGGAGTTGAATTTTTATACTTTCCCTAACGCCCATTAAAACGAAATTGGGGGAGACTACGTTTTTCGCGACCCCTCCCCCATTCTTTTGGGCCGGCTCGTTTTTGAGGGGCTAAAGACTGGCCGCAGAAGGGATTTCTGTCCCGTGGCAAAAAACCCCTGTCCCAAAAAAAACCTGAATATGGACCCAAGAGCCCTTCAGATCGGCTCAAAGATGTCTATGTGCCCCAGCATGCAGCACTGCATGCCACTGTAGCAGGGTGCCACACGCCTACAGGCCTGTTAAAGAGACCCATATAATACAGCTCTGTGCACGAGCCCTGAGGCGCAGCTTGTTATTGTGCAATCATGCAATGTGCCGTAACTAACATACAATATATCCCATTCATGTACATTATTGCACCTAGAAACACGAAAACAAAAAACAGTGCACCGTATCCAAGGGACGTTGTGAGAGGCCAACAACTGGTGTAAACTAAACCTACTACATAACTTAAATTTTAGGCGTCTTCTTCCCATATCTTGCTATGCAGCAAGAGAACAGCGACTACACTTCGAGGGTCATTGCATAAACCCTGGTTTCAGGGGTAACACAGTCTGTAAAGATTCTTACTCATTCACTCAAGCTCGGATACAACGATCAGAAGCCAAAATAAACTGCCCTGTCCAAGGGTGACATAATGGAGAACATAAAATATAAAACGACACGTACATTGTAAGAGTCAGAAAAGAAGCCATAGGGGGCGAGACCTACGTGACCATCCCACACAGGAAGGTCTCGTCCTCTGCACATTTCTCAGTCTCTGTTACAAAGCGTTCAGTTTTTACACCTTAAAAAACTATTTTCTATAGAAAGACATCAAGAAATAAGTGCTTTCCAAAAAAGAGCTAAAAAATAAAATGCTGCGCTACTTGCACACCTGCTCACTGCACATTATGAACATCTACAAATGCATAGCTCGGAAAAAGGTCTGTAAAAGCACAATAAATATCACAAGCAAAACTCTGCAGGCTTCCTCCAGACCGGATCAGAAGGTTAGAAAAATTGCCACAAAAGGAACATCTCTGAGGTAGAAAAGAAGTGATCAGATCTCAGAAGAGAAGCCCAGGACTGCCTCAGAAGTAAAGTGCCAGCATGCCAGGGACGTGGACCTGCAGCCCGTATGCCGCTAATATTCGGGGTGATCTTTGGGATAGTCATACAACCTATACCAGCAACCACTGACAACACTGAGCCAACTTGTGCTTAAAGGGATTATCCAGGAGTAGAAGGCTCCGCTTTCTTCCAGAAATAGCACCACCGGGGCCCGTCTGATAATGCAGCACCCTTACATTCAACTAAGGCCCCATTCACATTACCTTTGTGCTTCCTGTTTGTGCTATTTGGCAGAACACTTGGTGAAGGTTATCCAGACAGATACTGTGGCGAGGCCATAGAGTTCTATAGGGCAATAATAATCCAATTGGACTGCTTATATATAGTTTCTGCATCAGACACTGTATACAAGTGTATACATTAGGGCCATAGGGAACATGTAATACAGCTCACACGAGGTTTGCCCTATAGCACGCCATGGCTCCACCGCTGTATCTGTTGGGACACTGAGAAATGTAATCTTATGGTTACTGTGGCGGGGCTGTGGAGTTGTACAGGGCAAACATATTCCGACTTGTAACACCTTTACCCCAGGGGTATGCAACATCGGCCCTCCAGCTGTTGGGAAACGACAACTCCCATCATGCCCGCTGATATAGATTATATAAATGCATGATGGGAGTTGTCGTTTCCCAACAGCTGGAGAGCCGACCCAACAGCTGGAGAGACCCCTGCTTTACCCTATTTACCAATCATATAGGGTCTTATATATCATAACAGTCTGGCAGTAAGACTGTCCTTGTTACCCATAGCGACCAATCAGAACTAGGCTTTTATTTTTCAATAACGCTATATGAAATAAAAGCTGAACGCTGATTGGTTGCTATGGATGCTGACTGGCTGCTATGAGCTCTGATTGGTTGCTATGAGCTCTGATTGGTTGCTATGAGCCCTGATTGGTTGCTATGGGTGCTGACTGGCTGCAGTGAGCTCTGATTGGTTGCTATGAGCGCTGATTGGTTGCTATGGGCAACAAGAAGAGTCTTACAGCTAGACAGTTTTCATATATAAGGCTGATAGTGTCTGCACGTGGTGGTAGAGAAAGCCTTTATGTCCGAGGACATTTGCCCTATGGAGCGTTCTATGGCCTCGTTCACACGGCTTATTCTGCCGCGGATTGGCGCCGTACTGCGCGCCGGATTTGCGCTTCAGTACGGCGCCAATCTGTCGGAGTCATTACGGTAATCCTCTGCTCTCATAGAGAACTGTGATTCCATCGCTCCTCCCCGCTCGGCAAATCCGCCGCGGGGGAGAAAGTGACATGCACATTATTTACGGCGCGGACGCGCCGTAAACAATGCATTGTCTATGGGGCCGGGAGCGGCGCCCCCGCCACGCTCCGGCCCCGCCCCCATCCCGCCCCTTATTCACGCCGGATTTGTGAGCTCAATACGGCACACAAATCCGTCGGCATTAAGCCGTGTGAACACGGCCTATAGCCGCACCAAGGTCTCCGTCACGTTACATTTTTCCCAGGATCCCGACAGATACCACAAACAGATAGTATAGCCACTACATGAATGGAGCCTCATTGGCGCTGAACTACAACACCCAACGCTCTGCATGGACAACAGTGGCGCGGTTCCCTCCTCTAATCGCAGACAACTCCTGTAACTCCTCCTTGACGTCTCAAGCTCGGAGTGATTTCATAGGCCGATGATGCAGACAGGCCGCTTTGGATCACCGAGCGCACGCCACGGTACACTTTTATCACCAGCAGAACCACATCAACTAATTCCTAATTGATAAATTAACAAAATAATAAATCTGAAATGTACAACATCAACACCAAGAGATTGAAAGAAAAACATTAAAAAAAACAAAAACCACACAAAACACAAGAAGGTTTTTGCACTTCATCTTAGAGAGGTAGTGTCCACTATATACAAGAAGTGACATCCGCGTTGGCTCTTGTAGGTTATTCTACTATCCGAAAAAAGGTTAACAAATATTGTCATCGTTATAAAAATATTGATTTTTTTCCTTTTCTCCAGAGAGTTTGTGTGTTTGTCTATATCCAGGTATAAGAATATGCATAATACTGAGGGAGCGCAGCGAGGCCGGTTTGGATTCCGTAGGCATTTCTATCCTGATCATTTTGTGCATCTGTAAAAAGTAAAATGGCCCCTTTCTAGGTTCCCAAAATTTTAGTTCAAAATCCATTTCCTCCTCGAAGACCACAAGGTCTTGGTGTAGTCGCTAAGCAGGATGTCAGGACCCAACCAGGATCTCCATGATGTGGTCCAGGTCGTTCAGATCTGTCCTGCAGAGCGGCAGGTTACCGCTGGAGGGGTTATTGCACATCGTGTAGAGCTTGAGGGGCTCCTCCGTTCTTGGCGACATTAAGGAGGAAAAGCTAAAGTCGGAGTCGTACATAGAAGTATCGATGTCGTCGAAGATGTCGTCCACCGACAAGTCCTTCAGGTAACTGGTGGAGCTGGTCAGCTCGAAAGAGCCAAACACACACTCCGTTCCCCTGACGTCCTGCTTTTCACCCCTGTAGCTGCTTTCCACCGGTTTGGGTGGTTCATCTACAGGAGGGCCCTGGGCAGGGGTCGGGCTGATGTCCTCCACAAAATCGAGATCCTTGAGAATGGATGAAATGGCAGAGGACATGTCATCGTCTGTGACCTCCATCAGGCTCTCCAACGGGCTCTCGCTGGGCCACGAATCTCTCGTCAGCTCTGTGTGAATTGTGAAAGGTAGGTTGAGCGAGGCGGCGTCTAAGGCATCGCTGCCCGTGTACATTACACTGCTGGGGGCGAGGTCGCCCCCCATGATGCCCGGCAGCTGGCCGGCCTCCTGCCTCGTTTCCTCCTGAATTTGTCGCACTGTATTGGCTATGAGCACGGAGCGGTGCAGGTTGGGTTCGGCCAGCAGCTTATAGCTCTGCAGCTTGTTGAGGCACATGGTGAGCACCAGTTGCCTTTGATGACTGTAGGGCATGGCTCGGGTGCAATCGTAGGCACAAGGGAAGTCGGTCATGGTCTCTTCACAATCATTCAGTTTGCGCTTAAGTCCTCTACCAAGCATGGGTCTGCGGAAACAAAACACAGGCCCGTTACACAGGTGGTTACAGAGTCATCAGATAAGGACACAGGTATCCAGGGCCGTCTGTACAGCACTATCACACCTGCACCAAAATAACAGTGCTCTTAGGGTTTACACCCCGTGTTACAAGCGCTTTTAGGATCCGTCTTGGGGTCCGCACTGTCCGTTCCCAAGACGGATCTAACAATTAGCAGTGAGATTATCACTGCTCGCTGTGCTGGACACGCAGCGGCGTTCAGATGAGGGATCACATTGCATGTCAATTCTTTTCAAGACGGAGCGGCGATTTTGAAACACGCAGCGGTGATCCCTCATGTGAACGCCGCTGCGTGTTAGTCATAGACAGCAGTGATAATCTCACTGCTAATTGTTAGATCCGTCTTGGGAACAGACAGTGCGGACCCCAAGACCGATCCTAAAAGTGCTTCTAACACGGAGTGAAAACTGCATGTGAACAAGCCCTTACTAGGCTCTAAATAGACAAAGTTATATAAATACATTCAAAAGAGGGTCGGTAGGCAGGACCCCAGGTAAGTAGAAGCCAGGTAGGCAGGACCCCAGGTAAGTAGAAGCCAGGTAGGCAGGACGCCAGGTAAGTAGAAGCCAGGTAGGCAGGACCCCAGGTAAGTAGAAGCCAGGTAGGCAGGACCCCAGGTAGGCAGGACCCCAGGTAGGCAGGACCCCAGGTAGGCAGGACCCCAGGTAGGCAGGACCCCAGGTAGGTAGGAGCCAGATAGGCAGGAGGACCCCAGGCAGATAGGAGCCAGATAGGCAGGAGCCCAGTAAAAACCAGAACAGGACTCCAGCAGATAGACCAAGCAGGGAGAGCAAGTAGGTAGAGCCATAGGCAGGAGCCAGTAGTCAAGGCCCCAGGTAGGTCAGCCCCAAGGAGGTCGGCCCAAGTAGGTCAGGCCCCTCCTAAAAGGTTTCCACGATTGTTTACGTAGATCCTCAAACGGGTATTTATCACTTTCTAAATATTGCGAGTATAAAAATGAAGCTCTAGAGCACAGCTGCCTACCTGCCCTTGTACTTAAAAGTTTACATCGTTTTAGTTACGCCAATCGTCACTGATTTTTGGGGTTGATCTTGACAATTTTAGGCTTGTGTGTACCGCTCTTAGTGCTTTGTTCACTTGATACTGATATTAATGCACATATTTATAAATTATTTGTTAAAAAAAAAAAAAAAAGTTACTTGTACAACCACAGCTGAGGAAACTGATCTGGCCGCACTTGCTTGTCTCACTTCTTATCTGATGACAGGGGGACAAAAGGAGCTGCAAAGGACTGTGAGAAAACAGTGTCACCCTGGTCTTTGTATATAGATCCACTGGTTGTAATGTAATTATTTCAGTGAACATGCAACAGTCTAGCCCAGTATCCATGGCCTGTGTTCCTCAGCCCCGCCTCGTCCGTCCCCCAGTAGAAAGCCATTCCGTAGTTGTTATATAGACCTCATTATGAGCGAGCAGATAGAGGAGTAAGGACAGTCACTTCTTGGCAAAACCCCCTTTAAAGGGTTTTTGCCATGAAGTAAAATGTGACGTGGAAGTCTGCAAATTACATATCATTTTCATTATTCATCATTATTAAACAATCCTTCACCGTTTTGTTTTAGCTGCTCCTTTAGTGATCATTGTTTACAGCTTCAATCTCCAGGGACGAGACCAGTGCTGAGACTTCTTCGTCCCTGGTCCGCACAGACCATGACATCGACTCACCTCTCAGAAAGCTACTGTCTATCACTTTTAGTAATCACACAAACTCACTGCTGAGTGTTCAAACCCAGTGCTTCATTCACTCCTGTTCTCTGTGCTCCTTAGTAATCACACACACTCACTGCTGAGTGTTCAAACCCCAGGTGCTGTCATTCTACTCCTGTTCTCTGTGCTCCTTAGTAATTAGTCAAACAGTGCAAATAAATAAATTAAAAAAAACCGAAACCTCTAACAGGAAACAGAAAAAAAAAATCCACATGTTTAGCTCCTGCAGGGATTTGAATCTAGGACCCCTAGGCTAAAAGGCAGAAGGGCTAACCACTCAGCCACATTGTAGCTACTCACAGCTCTTTACATAAACAGACCTTTGTTTGACTAGAGTGAGCACACTGTGATCTGTGTCACATGATATGAAGTTCAAACAAATCATACACACCTCCTGCAGCTGCCTAGGGTCCCAGGCAACTGTCTATTGTGCCCCATGGGTAACACAGCCCTGCAGGCGTCACCAAAATAATAATACTTAATGGAGTTGACCGGCAGAAGAAAACTCATCTGAAATAAAGTACTTCCTTCCCGCTCCCGCATCTCTGTAGCTCCCGGGATCCGCTTCTCTTCACTTCCGGGATCTTGCCCCGACACACAGTAGAAGCCTATGCAGCATTCACTAACAGTACAGCACAAACCTCTCCTGTGTGTCAGCAGAAATCGGAAGTGTAGAGGATCCCGAGGAGCTCCAGAGCGGCACTGGGAGGGGTCACTTGTTTCCCCACACTGCCTCCATTTCAGATGAAGTTTCCTCCACTGGAAAACCCCCTTTAAGGGCTGTTCCCATCTCACACACTGAAGACCTATTAATAGGATCTGCCGTCAATGTGTGATATGTGGGGATCCCACCTCTGGGACTCGCACCTCTCTTGGATACAGGACCCTGTAAAGTCATCGTTCAGAGAGAGGGACGGTGGCGCTTGTGCACAAGTCTCCATTCTGTCCTATGGGAGGTCCAGCCCCGCAGTAGGTCATCAATGAGTGAGATGGGAACCACTTTAATGGGTCTCACTTACTTCTCTCCATCTGGAATACAATGCACCGCAACAAGTGAGTCAACTGCACTGAAGCTGCCGCTACTGAGGACATGGGAGTGAGACAGCAATGCTGCGCTGATACCGGGAGCAGACAGCACACACAGCTAAGACAACACTGCAGAGCTGAAGACGGAGAGCAGGCGCCGATGTGCTGCTGCCTGAAGGGGGTTACACATACTGCAAAAATCCCATCAACCCAGCGCGCTGCCGACCACTTCTGGGATACCAGACATTTGGCCCTAGAGGAGGTTCAGAGGCAGACGGAGTAATCACTGCGCTGGTCTCCCTCTATAGCGTGCAAGCAGAAGACCTTGTGCAAATGTCACATAAAGAGAGGAAGCGCGGGGGGAGAGAGCGCGCGGCGCGGGGAGAGAGCACGCGGCGCAGGGCGAGAGAGAGCGCGCGGCGCAGGGCGAGAGAGAGCGCGCGGCGCAGGGAGAGAGAGAGCGCGCGGCGCAGGGAGAGAGAGCGCGGCGCAGGGAGAGAGAGCGCGGCGCAGGGCGAGAGAGCGCGGCGCAGGGAGAGAGCGCGGCCCTACAGCAGCCATCAGTTTACTGCTAACCTGGAGTGTTCCATAAAGGCCGTGTTCACACCTAGCGCTGAACTGTGCAAGTCGGGGCAAAACTGTATAATGAAGCCCCTCCTAGGGGTGATTACAGGGGGCTGGAATTATACCAACCCCTATAAACACACATTACTAGGCTGAAAAACCAAATGCAACGGCAGCACCAAAACCAGACCTATTCCAGTGCCGCCCAGCACAGACCGCGGCTCCTATAAGTCATATTGTAAGAGAGTCACTGCAAATTGACATTTTCTGCCCCTGTAGCTGCAGCTAAATTCCCAGCACATGTAGGTGCATTCACTTGGTGCCGTTCTCTTTTAGTTGAAAAATAAATAAAAAAATAAGAAAACACACCACCAAAACCCCACTCGGGGAAAACACATTTGTGGATCAGTGATTTGTCAGTTTTGTGCTGTGATAATTAAAGGGGTTGTCTCACTACAAGGATCGCTGCTTTTCATGTTAAAGATCTTGCAAAAACAAGTCACTTTGCAATATGTGTCCATTAACAGTGTCCTACCTATTCCTAGATATTCCCCTCTTGTAATGGGCTGGCAATCAGCTCCTCAGGTTTGCTATAGCTACAGACCTGTTCAATCTCCTCCGATAGGCCCGCCAGCGCTGGGTTTTTTATTAGTTACAGATCTGTTTGGGTCTCTCCCCGATAGGGCCTCAGCACTGGTTTGCTATAGCTAACAGAAACCCGGCTTCTACTGCAGCCTAGTGGAAAGCCAGTAAACACGCACCTGAATTCAAACTGAAACCAAGAAAACAGGACTGAGGCGAGATGAAACAATGTAGTGGGGAAAAACCCCTTTAACTTTGTGGCTTTTAAAGGAAGAACATATATATATATATATATACACATACACACACACACTTGATATAGTAGATACTGACCAATGATGTGACCCTGCAGTTATACGCAGGCCGCAGCGCTCTCTTGCTGGATGTACCGCCTGCGATTGACTGCAGGGTCACATGAAGACTGAACAGTGATGTCGTTGGTCACAATCACTGATGCCAGTCACGGTGCTGGAATAAGTGGGTGAACAACGCAAATTTTTGCTGTTAACCCCCTTTAAAACCTGCATCAGGGGGAGAGAAAAAAGTGTCCGCGACTTGGGCTCTACTTCCCACATTTTGTGGCTTCGGTACCTTGAAGAAAGGTATCACTGTGGCGGAGCCCTGGCCCACATGACTGTAAGGCCTCGTTCACACGGCTTATTTCGCCGCGGATTTGCCGACGGATTGACGATCGTCAATCCGTCGGCAAATCAATCAGAAACAAGTCACAGCCTATTTTCTATTGATTTCAATTAGAAAATACGGCTCGTCGTTCCCCACGACGCGTATTTCCGGCCGGATTGCCGCCGCGGATTTGACCCACGGCAAAACCGGACGGAAAAACAATGTGCATGTCCCAAATTTTTTTACGGACGGATTCACCACCCACAATGATTGTAGATGGTGAATCCGTCGGGAAATCGTTACAAATACGAGCCACACTTAGTGACAGTTATTTGCAACTGATTTTCAACTGATTTCAGAACGTATTTACGATCGGCAATCCGATGTAAATACGTTCTGAAATAAGCCGTGTGAACGAGGCCTATAAGTTTTAGGTGCTAGAAGATTGGTCTGACACATAAAAAATGTATGATTGCAAGAACAAAGCAAGAAAAGAGCCTATGTGCCCTGCAGACTCTCCTGGCTACGCCACGGTATAGGTCGTGATACCTTTCTCATAGTTCTGATGTGAACGGGGCCTCACTGGTGCAGCTTTCATGCGGATTCTGCATCCTGCAGCCAGGACAGGCACCCATCCTGCTGATTATCTGCAACATAGAAAGTGAAAAGCCACAAGAGAAATTACCCAGGACGCCTCAGATTTGTGCTAATCCCATCGGATTCTGCATTGGGCTAATCCTTATCCAAAAAATCCCACTACCTGGTAAAAACATGTTGCAGAAAATGAGGATTTCTGCCACGAATTCTACAACGAATGTGAACACCCCCTTGGGGGCAGATGCGCACAGCTTGGCAGAATGTGGGGCATAAGAGTGATCGGGACCGACAATGAATTAACCAGGACCGCCTTATTTTGGCACAAGCTCCGCCCCGTGGTGCTCCAGCTAGCGCAGGCCGGCCACCGGGTAAGTTCACACGACTGATTTGGATGTGAAATTCAAGGCAGTTTCAGCTCTGAACCCAAATCTGATTTCAATCTGTGTCCCTGGAAAATCCAGGAGTCTGTGCAGATGAACCTGATGTTCCCAACATGAATTCAAATCAGCATCATATAGTCACAGAGAGCAATGAGTGGCCCTGGAGGCCTGGGGCCCAGACATTAGTAGCTCCTATCTGGTCCCAGATCAGTGGCCCTTGCTTTATTTTATAAAATGTGATTGTGGCCCCTGATGGGAGCACTGCCCTCATGGGGCCCCTCATGGGAGCCCTGCCCTCATGGGAGCCCTGCCCTCATGGGGCCCCTCATGGGAGCCCTGCCCTCATGGGAGCCCTGCCCTCATGGGAGCCCTGCCCTCATGGGAGCACTGCCCTCATGGGAGCACTGCCCCTCATGGGAGCACTGCCCTCATGGGAGCACTGCCCTCACGGGGCCCCTGATGGGAGTACTACCAATGCTGCCCTCATGGGGCCCCTGATGGGAGTACTACCAATGCTGCCCTCATGGGGCCCCTGATGGGAGCACTGCCCTCAGGGGCCCCTGATGGGAGCACTGCCCTCATGGGGCCCCTGATGGGAGCACTGCCCCTCATGGGGCCCCCTGATGGGAGCAAATGCCCTCATGGGGCCCCTATGGGAACACTGCCCTCATGGGGCCCCTGATGGGAGTACTACCAAAGCTGCCCTCATGGGGCCCCTGATATGGGAGCACTGCCCTCATGGGGCCCCTGATGGGAGCACTGCCCTCATGGGGCCCCTGATGGGAGCACTGCCCTCATGTGGCCCCTGATGGGAGCACTGCCCTCATGGGGCCCCTGATAGGAGCACTGCCCTCATGTGGCCCCGGCCTACAGATACCATGCAAAACTTTCGCTCTTGGCTTCTCTTTCTCCCTGAAGATCAGATGCGAGGCTACCACGTCCAGGGCCCCCCAGGGGTTTCCTCTGTGGTCCAGTCCGGGTCCTCTTCTCAACCTTGATTTAGTGCAGGACCACTGAAATTCAGCACTTCTCCCCCTTTGTTTCCCCCAGGCACCCTCTTAGATTGTAAGCTCTTGCGAGCAGGACCCTCACACCTTGTGTCTCATCTGTAAGTAGCTCTCGCTGGTTTGTCTGTGCTTATTCCCTCTATATAGTAAAGTGCTGCGGAATATGTTGCCGCTATATAAATAAAGATTATTATTATTAAATCAGCATTGGATTCACATCAACCAATCTGGTGCAGATTCTTGTGGCATCTAATCCACACTGGAAATCTGCCTCAATCATCAAATCCACGTCAACATTGCAGAATTCTCATCTGAAAACCACAGGGAAAGGCGCAGATTTTAGGTTGAAATTCTCAGTACACAGAATGCGTTGTGTGAATACACGGCTTATGCTGCGGTCACATGACCAGGTACCGCACGGCGGCGTGGATGGGGGATAGTGTGACCCCGGGGTACTATTTGTTATATAGTCCCAAGGATGAATCTCTTATGTAAGGACACGGCACCCCGGGAGACCCCAAAAAGGATGGGATGCCTGGCCTCACCTGCGACCTATTCCTCTTGCCCTGTGACATACTTCATATGCCCCAAGGCATATCTCTTACCCGGCACACTCTCCTCTCGCCCCGGCACACTTCCCTCTCACACTTCCCCCTCGCCCCGGTACACTTCCCCCTCACACTTCCCCCTCGCCCCGGCACACTTCCCCCTCGCCCCGGCACACTTCCCCTCGCCCCGGCACACTTCCCCTCGCCCCGGCACACTTCCCCTCGCCCCGGCACACTTCCCCCTCACACTTCCCCTCGCCCCGGCACACTTCCCCTCGCCCCGGCACACTTCCCCCTCAAACTTCCCCTCGCCCCGGGACAAATTTTTCCCCCCCACACACTTCCCCTCGCCCACGCACACTTCCCCCTCACACTTCCCCTCGCCCGGCACACTTTCCCCCCCCCGGAAAAAACTTTTCCCCTTTGCCCCGTACACTTCCCCCCACACCGTACCTTCCCCCTCACACCGGTACACTTCCCCCTCACACCGGTACACTTCCCCCTCACACCGGTACACTTCCCTCTCACACTTTCCCCCCCCCCGCCCCCCCAACCCAAACCCCTTCCCCTCGGCCCGGCACACTTCCCCCTCAAACTTCCCCTCGGCCCCGGCCACACTTCCCCCCCACTTCCCTCGGGCCCGGGACACTCCCCCCCACCTTCCCCTTGGGGCCCGCACATGCCCCTTCACACTTCCCCTCGGCCCGGCACACTTCCCCCTCACACTTCCCCCCCGGGCCCGGCACCTTCCCCCCCTTTTAACTTTTCCCCTCGGCCCGGCACACTTCCCCCCAAAACTTCCCCCCGCCCCCCGCACACTTCCCCTCACACTTCCCCACGCCCCGGGACACTTCCTCTCACACTTCCCCCGCCCCGGTACACTTCCCCTCGCCCCGGGACACTTCCCCCTCACACTTCCCCACCCCCCGGCACACTTCCCCTCAACTCCCCTCGCCCCGATACACTTCCCCCTCCCACTTCCCCTCGCCCCGGCACACTTCCCTCTCACACTTCCCCCTCGCCCCGGCACACTTCCCCCTCACACTTCCCCTCGCCCCGGTACACTTCCCCTCGCCCCGGTACACTTCCCCTCGCCCCGGTACACTTCCCCTCGCCCCGGCACACTTCCCCCTCACACTTCCCCCTCGCCCCGATACACTTCCCTCTCACACTTCCCCCTCGCCCCGGTACACTTCCCTCTCACACTTCCCCCTCGCCCCGGTACACTTCCCCCTCACACTTCCCCTCGCCCCGGGACAAATTTTCCCCTGCCCCTTTTCCTTCCCCTCGCCCCGGGACACTTCCCTTTTTCCCGGGAAAAAATTCCCCTGCCCCCTCCACTTCCCCCGCACACTTCCCCCTCGCCCCGGAACACTTCCCCTCACACTTTCCCCCCCCCCCTACACTTCCCTCTCCACACTTCCCCTCGCCCCGGTACACTTCCCTCTCACACTTCCCCCTCGCCCCGGTACACTTCCCTCTCACACTTCCCCTCGCCCCGGCACACTTCCCTCTCACACTTCCCCTCGCCCCGGCACACTTCCCCCTCACACTTCCCCTCGCCCCGGCACACTTCCCCTCGCCCCGGCACACTTCCCCCTCACACTTCCCCTCGCCCCGGCACACTTCCCCCTCACACTTCCCCTCGCCCCGGCACACTTCCCCTCGCCCCGGTACACTTCCCCTCGCCCCGGTACACTTCCCCTCAAAAACTTCCCCCTCCCCCGGGGACTTCCCCCCCACATTTCCCCCGCCCCGGGGCCCCCCCAAATCCCTCTCACACTTCCCCCGCCCCGGCACACTTCCCCCACACACCCCCCCTCCCCCCGGCACACTTCCCCCTCACACTTCCCCTCGCCCCGGCACACTTCCCCCTCACACTTCCCCCTCGCCCCCTCACACTTCCCCTCGGCCCGGCACACTTCCCCCTCACACTTCCCCTCGGCCCGGCACACTTCCCCCTCACACTTCCCCTCGGCCCGGCACACTTCCCCCTCACACTTCCCCTCGCCCCGGCACACTTCCCTCTCACACTTCCCCTCGCCCCGGCACACTTCCCCTCACACTTCCCCTCGCCCCGGCCCACTTCCCCCTCACAAATTCCCCCCGCCCCGGGAAACTTCCCCTCACACTTCCCCCCCCTTCACACTTCCCCTCGCCCCGGTACACTTCCCCTCGCCCCGGTACACTTCCCCTCGCCCCGGTACACTTCCCCTCGCCCCGGTACACTTCCCCTCGCCCCGGTACACTTCCCCTCGCCCCGGTACACTTCCCCTCGCCCCGGTACACTTCCCTCTCACACTTCCCCCTCGCCCCGGTACACTTCCCTCTCACACTTCCCCCTCGCCCCGGTACACTTCCCTCTCACACTTCCCCCTCGCCCCGTAAAACTTCCCTCTAACCCTTCCCCTCGCCCCGACACTTCCCCCTCACCTTCCCCCCCTCCCCCGGTACACTTCCTCTCACACTTCCCCCCCCCCCCGGGACACTTCCCCCCAACTTCCCCTCCCCCCCGGCACCTTCCCCCCCCGGGAACTTTCCCCCCCCCCAAAATTCCCTCTCACACTTCCCCCCCCCCCGGCAACCCCCTTTCCCCCCACACTTTCCCCTCGCCCCGCACATTCCCCCCGCCCCGGTAAAAACTTCCCTCTCACACTCCCCTCGCCCCGGTACACTTCCCCTCTTCCCGGGGACACTTCCCCCCCCGCCCGAAAACTTTCCCAACCTTTCCCCCCGCCCCGGCAAACTTCCCCCTCAAAAACTTTTTTCCCTCGCCCCGGCACACTTCCCCCTCACACTTCCCCACGCCCCGGCACACATCCCCCACAAACATCCCCCGCCCCGGCACCTTCCCCTCACACTTTCCCACTCGCCCCGGTACACTTCCCTCTCACACTTCCCCTCGCCCCGCACACTTCCCCCTCACACTTCCCCTCGCCCCGGTACACTCCCCCCGCAACCCCCCCCCCACACGCCCCCTCGCCCCGGTACACTTCCCCCTCACACTTCCCCTCTCCCCACTTCCCCTCACACTTCCCCTCGCCCCGGCACACTTCCCCCCTCACACTTCCCCTCGCCCCGGCACACTTCCCCCTCACATTCCCCCCCCCCCGGACAAACCCGCCTCACACTTCCCCTCGCCCCGGTACACTTCCCCCTCACACTTCCCCTCGCCCCCGCAAACTTCCCCCCACATTTTCCCCCCCCTTTCCCCCCCCCGGTAAATTTTCCCCCCCTCACACTTCCCCTCGCCCCGGTACACGTCCCTCTCACACTTCCCCTCGCCCCGGCACACTTCCCTCTCACACTTCCTCTCGCCCCGGCACACTTCCTCTCGCCCCGGCACACTTCCCTCTCACACTTCCCCTCGCCCCGGCACACTTCCCTCTCACACTTCCTCTCGCCCCGGCACACTTCCCCTCGCCCCGGCACACTTCCCCCTCGCCCCGGCACACTTCCCCTCGCCCCGGGACACTTCCCCACGCCCCGGCCCCCCACTCCCCCTCACACTTTTCCCTCGCACACTTCCCCTCGCCCCGGCACACTTCCCCCTCACACTTCCCCTCGCCCCGCCACACTTCCCCCTCACACTTCCCCTCGCCCCGGCACACTTCCCCCTCACACTTCCCCTCGCCCCGGCACACTTCCCCCTCACACTTCCCCTCGTCCCGCCACACTTCCCCCTCACACTTCCCCTCGCCCCGGGCCCACTTCCCCTCCCACTTCCCCTCGCCCCGGCACACTCCCCCTCACACTTCCCCTCGCCCCGGCACACTTCCCCCCTCACACTTCCCCTCGCCCCGGTACACTTCCCCTCGCCCCGCTAAACTTCCCCCTCTCACACTTCCCCTCGCCCCGGCACACTTCCCCTCGCCCCGGTACACTTCCCTCTCACACTTCCCCTCGCCCCGGTACACTTCCCTCTCACACTTCCCCTCGCCCCGGTACACTTCCCTCTCACACTTCCCCTCGCCCCGGTACACTTCCCTCTCACACTTCCCCTCGCCCCGGCACACTTCCCTCTCACACTTCCCCTCGCCCCGGCACACTTCCTCTCTTCCCGGCACACTTCCCCCTCACACTTCCCCTCGCCCCGGCACACTTCCCCCTCACACTTCCCCTCGCCCCGGCACACTTCCCCCTCACACTTCCCCTCGCCCCGGCACACTTCCCCCTCACACTTCCCCTCGCCCCGGCACACTTCCCCCTCACACTTCCCCTCGCCCCCGGCACACTTCCCTCTCACACTTCCCCTCGCCCCGGCACACTTCCCTCTCACACTTCCCCTCGCACCGGCACACTTCCCCTCGCCCCGGTACACTTCCCTCTCACACTTCCCCTCGCCCCGGTACACTTCCCTCTCACACTTCCCCTCGCCCCGGTACACTTCCCTCTCACACTTCCCCTCGCCCCGGCACACTTCCCTCTCACACTTCCCCTCGCCCCGGCACACTTCCCTCTCACACTTCCTCTCGCCCCGGCACACTTCCCTCTCACACTTCCTCTCTTCCCGGCACACTTCCCTCTCACACTTCCTCTCGCCCCGGCACACTTCCCTCTCACACTTCCCCTCGCCCCGGTACACTTCCTCTCTTCCCGGCACACTTCCCTCTCACACTTCCCCTCGCCCCGGTACACTTCCTCTCTTCCCGTCACACTTCCCCTCGCCCCGGCACACTTCCCTCTCACACAATCTCGTATATATTGGCCTGAGGGGACACAAGCCGCAGCCGCCATGTCCCGCACTTCTCCGGAGCACTCACCTCACGCACGGCAGCGGGTGACACTTCCTCCTCCGCGCGTCACCTGAGTCATGAGGCGACAACTTGTGAACACACGGGCCCCGTCACATGGTCTCTCGGCCGCCGGCCTGGCTCCCCACCGCCGCCGGCCCCGCCGTCCCCACAAGCGCGGGCATCCGAGGCTCCTGCGCCGCCAGCACCAGGCAGGGAAAGTGCGTGCGGACTCGCCAGCTGACTGACGGCCTTGTCAGGTGCGCCGCCTCCCATTGGCCGGCGCGGCCAGGGCAGCCCAGCAACCATTTTCTGATTGGTCCGCGGGCAGGAGACGCGCGGATTGGCAGAATGCGCAGTCCAGTCCACCAATCAGAGCTCGGGGCGGGGCGGGTGACGTCACACAAGCGTCATGCCCGTTCTGTCAGCGCCTGTGTGGCGGAATAATGCGCGTTACACAACGCGGGCGGCTTAGTACATCTCACTCACCCCGGCACTGTATAGTGTATTATTCTATAGAAGACCGCATGTCTGTGCATAACCCTAATCTACAGCCATCATTACACCTCTTCCTCTATAGCAGCCTTAGGCTGGGCTCACACTGTTTTCTGACGCTGATTGTAAACTAATTACAGGAATGAGAACAAATAACAGAAAAAGTAGAAGGAGAAGGTTTGGACCTCTGGGATTTTGATCTGTTCCCTGTTTTGGTTTACAATCGGCATGTTAAAAAAAAAAAAAAAAAAGCACTGTATGAGCCCAGCCTAAAGGATTTGGATTTTACACAAGAACCTGGAGCAGAGGGAGAGCGCGAATAATGGGGAGGACTGCAACCTTTTTTGTTTGGGTCCCCCTTTTCCCGGTTTTGTCTTAGAAATAGTTTTCTGCAAAAAACCAAACAAAAAACCAAAAGTGTGACCCCCCCCTGAGGGCCCCGGCTGCACATGGCCCGGCCCCCTCACATTTCTTTTTGATGGCCCCCAAAATTCCCCTTTTTTTTTTGCCCAAATTTTGTATCAAAATAACACACAAAAAAAAATTTAATTTGGGGGGGTCTGCTAAAAATTGGGTTCACCAAATTAAATGTTCTTTTCTTGGTTTTTATTTTTAATTCAGGGGGTGTTTAAATTTTTTTCTATTTGGCTGCAGTAGAAGCCGGTCTGTGCTTTAGGGAAAAACCCGTGTTTGGGAGCCTATAAGGAAGAGAAAACAGAAACCCGTAGCTATAGCACCCAGCACTGGCAAACCATCGGGAAAGATTGAAAAAGGGCTGTTTGCTATAGCAACCGTTTCAGGCAGCCTATCAAGAGAATTTTAAAAAGGGGCCCGTAGTAAAAGCAGCCCGTGAGGCAAAACCTATCATGAGAAAATTGAAAAAGGTCCCGTAGCTTTTGCACCAGTGCTGGCAGCCCCTTCAAAGAGGGGGTTTAGCAAGGGCTTTTAGCTTTACAAAACCCGTGCAGGCAGCCTAACCCGGGTAAAATTAAACAGGTCTTTTAGCTAATAACAACCAGCGCTGGCAGCTTATTAAAGGAAAAAATTGAACAGGTCCGTTTTCTATACAACCCCCTGGGGGAAGCCCATCATGAGGATTTTTCACGTCCCCGGTTTTCTATAGCAACTTAAATGCTAGTAAGCCTATCGGGAAAGATAGAGCAATTTTTGTAGCCTTGGGGAAAAATGAGGAAACTGATGCCCGGGCCCCTACAAGAGGGGGTTTCTCTTTGGTAGGAAAAACTGGGGGAAAAAAAACCCCAAAAATTTTTGAATTTAAAATTTCCCTTTTTCCCAAAAACCCTTTTAAAATAAAAAGCAGCAATTTCCCTTTTTGTGAGACAACCCCTTTAAAATTAAAGGGGCCCAAATTTGAAAACCCCGTAAAAACAAAAAGGAATGGAGCGGATTTTTTTCGGGTTGGGAAACACCCCCCAAAAAAAATGCTCCAAAACTTTTTCCCAAAATTCCCTTTTAACCCCAAGGCCCTTTTTTTTGGGAAAAGGGTTAAAAATTTTCCCTTTTAAAATAGGTTGTTTGAATATAGGGGAAAAATGCAGAAAAAAAGGCAAACAACCCCCCAAACCCCAAAAGGACGTGCCCCAACCCTAGAAAAAGGGAGAAATTCAAAGCCTTTAAAAGGCCCCCAGCGTGTCAAACTCCCCAAAGGTCCCAAAGGGGCCCCCAATTTTTCCCCGGCCCCCCACCAAAGGGCTCATTTTTGTGATTTTGCCCCAAAAAATTTTTGGGCACCCGCTTTTGAGCAAAATCCCCCCTGTGGTGGCACAGCTCTTTATAACCCCTAAACCAAACCCCCACCTAAACCACCCCCAATTTGGGCCCCCCTTTGTGGGCCAAAACCCAAAATGCGTTGGGCCCACGGGGAAAAATTGGTGGGACCCCCTGCCCCCAAGGCCATTAGCCAAAACCCAATTGAAATTTTACAGCCCCTTTTCCCTTTTCCCCCGGGGTTTTTTTAATGTTTGTTTACAGTAAAAGGGGGACCCTTCCCCCTAGAAGGGGTTTCCCAATTCATTACCCAATTTTTCCCCATTTAATAGGAGGGTAGACGAGAATGTGCCCCCTAAAAAACTTATTTTTTTTTTTATTTTTATTTTAAAAAACAAATTTTTTAAATGGGAAGAAAACATTCCCCCAAAAAAAAAAAATTTGGGACAAACCCCCTTGGGGAGGAAAATTTTTACTGAAAAATTACAATTTCCCCCCCCCCCCCCCCCCTCCCCAAATTCAATTTCCCCAAAATCCCCTCATTTGCCCGAAAACACCCCCCAACCCCCCCCCCAGGGAAAAGCCCAATTAATTTAGGCCCCCCCCCGCTCAAACACAAAAAGGAAAATTGGCCCTTTCCAAAATGAAAGACCCCCTCAATTATACAAAGGGGACACCCCCCAAGCCCCGGGCTTTACACCCCCCGGAAAGGGGAAGGGGGAAAAACCGTCCCAAAACCTGGGCCCCAACCCCCGGAAAAGGAATCCCGGGCAATGGGAAAATTAAATTAAACACCCGAAAACACATGGGCCATCAGACCCCCAGGTTTCCCGAGGGCCCCTTTGGGGAAAAACACAGGGCACTGAATTTTCATAAAAAAATTTTTGGGAGGCCTTGGGTTTATAACGGTCCAAACCCCGGTTTAAAAATTTTAAAAAAAGGGAAACTCCCCAAAGCGTATGGTGCCCTCCCCCCCTTCGTTTTGGGGGGGAAGGGGGAAAAGGAAAAAACCCAAAAGCTGGGGCCCTTTAAAAAACCAATAGGGATAGGCATTTTCGGTAAACCCGGGCAAAGCCTAGGGCCCATCCGGTTCCGATGGTGCCAGGTCAGTTCTGTCCCAATGGGCCCCGCCCCTGATATGGTCCCTTTTTTTTTGTTTTTTAGAAAAAAAGCAAAGGCCAGAGAGGGAAAGGGGTTTTTTTTGGGCCCCTCCCAGAGGTGGAGGGGGGGGTGTAGGGGGGGGCGATGTGGGCTTCCCCTTACTGTTATAAGGGAGGAGCCCAGGTTTGGGCCCGGTTTCTTTAGGGGGGGGGGGTAACGACACCCCCATTCCAAAGAAACCCCACACAAAAAACCCAAGGGGAAAATTAAACCCCCCCCTTTTGGGGGGGCAGCAAACCAAACCAACCTAAAGGGAAATAAACACATCTTGTGCCTTTTTTTTTTAACCAATACTTTATTTTTTTTTGCACTTTTGAACCCCAAAATCTTTTATAGTAAATTTTCCCCCATGTTTTTTTTATCTGTTTTTAGTTTGGTTTCCCCCAAGGCGTTTTAAAAGGGTGTTAATTTTATTAAAAAGGGCCCTTTAGAATAAGGGGGAAAAGGGGAAAAACAACAACTTTTTCAAATTTTGGGTGTCATTACAAAGCTGCCTTTTTCACTGTGCCCTTATCTTCGTTTTTTTAAATGATATCCAGTGTGGGGCTTAAACCCACTCCTTGCATTTCACTCAGGAGGTCTTTTCATTCGAAAAGGGCCCCCGGGGGGATTAAAGGAGCTGTGTGGGCTTTAACTCAGAGTTAGGGGGCCGGTACATTTTCGTTTTCCCCAAAACCCACAAAAAACCCGACCCCCGGGAGCAAAAATTTTACAAAGAGAAAAAAAAATGACAGTTTTTGGGCCCTGTGCCTAACTCTTCCCCCGGCATACCCCGCAGATCTGGCCGTTCTTTTAAAACTGTAATACATTCCAGCTTTTGAGAGGGGGTCAGTGCTCCCCGATTAAAAATTTAATCAGCCGGGTATGTTACAGCTCTTAAAAATAAGACTCAAAAGGGAAGACCAATGATAAGGGGACTCAAGGGGAAGGGGGGGGGGGGGCAGTCTCAGGGCCAGCATGAAGGGGGGATGATGTCATCCAGAGGGGGGGGGAAAGAAAACGCCCCTGCATTTCACAGATTTAGAAGCTCAGAGCAAGGGGGTGAATGAGCCAAATAAGGGAAACAATCATCCCCCTTTTAAAAACCATAAACTTTAATTTTGGGTAAACCCGTTTTCCTTTATTAAAATTTACTCACCCGCCTTATTTCTCCCCGTCCCTTTTAAAATATTTTTCCTTTTTCCCCCAAAAAAATGGGGGTTGGTTCCTGGCCCCTTTTTTTAAGTCGGTTAAAAAACAATTCCCTTTTAATGAAAAAAGGGGGGGGCCCCGGGGGGCAGGTTCATTTGGGGGCAGAAACCCCTGATTAAACCCCGTGGGGAAAAAAAGCCATTCAGGGTTTTGGGGGGGCGGGTAGGGGTTCCTCCCCCCCCCCCCTGGGTTTCCTGGGGGCCGGGGTGGACAAAGGAAAAAAAAGTGAAAAAGATCTTGGCTAAACCTTTGTCACGATACACCCCCAAGTCGGCCGCGACCCGCCCTGGGGCCGGCGGGGGGTTTTTTTGAAAACCCCTTTTAAAAGGGAAAAATTCTAACCACATTGATTTGCTTTAAAAATGTACAGGGAAAAGGGGAAATAAATTCTAAATTTCGAAAAAAACATTCTTTTTCTGATTTTTTCTTTTCCCCCTTTAGAGTTAGAGCCCCTTTTTCCCCAGGTTACGACCAAAACCCTCCTGTTTATCCTTTTCATCACCCCTGCTTTTTCCCTTTAAAAAAAGCCCGGGGGTTTTTTTTTTTTTTAATGACAAAACGTTTCCCCCTTTTGGGGCTCTGTAGCCTTTCTCCCCTTTCTGTTAACACCCTTCTATTATCAGTGTTTCCCTCCCAACCCGGGCCCCAAGCTAGGAATTGCAGAAACTGAAAAGTCAGCCCCCTGTTTTTGAAAAACCCTACCCTTGCAAAACTTTCTGAGAAAAGAAAATTTGGGAAACCTGAAGCTGTAGGAAAACCCACGCCCGACAAAAAGGGGGAGCCTGAAAACTTGGGAGAACCCCCCACAGCCCCTGGAGCAAAAAAGTGGGGGGCCTGAAGTGTAAACCCCCCCAGCCCCGAGCAAAAAAGTGGGAGCCCCCCAAGCTGTAGAAAACCCCAAAACCCCCAGGCAAACAAAAAGTGGGGCCTGAACGGGGAAACCCACGCACAGGGTGAGCACAAAGTGGGAAAACCGAAAAGGGTGTAGAAACCCAAAACCCCCAGCCTTAGCAAGGGAAAGGGGGGGAGCCTGAAGCTGTAGAAACCCCCCCACAGCCCCGACCCAAAAAGTGGGGGGGCCTGAAAAAACCACCCCAAAAGCCTTAGCAAGAAAATGGGAGCCTTAAGCTTTAAAAACACCCCTACAAAACCCGAGCAAAAAAGTTGGGGGAGCCTGAAGCTGGCCCATTAAAGCCAAACCACATGGGAAAACCCCTCTTAAAGGGTAGCTTTGCGGGTTGGCCCGCCGCATAGAGGTTTTGGGGTGCCGTAGTTTTCAGAAATGAAGGGCCCCTTTTTAAACCTTTTAATTTTTTAATCACCAAAGACATGGGGACTTTTTCCCTTCACGGACAAATAACCCGTCAAAAGGGGTTTCATTGAAAAGAAAAAGCCCCCCGGGCGGATTTAAAATGCAGCATTTTTTTCTTTTTTTTTTAACAGCCCTTTTAAAAAAAACATTTTGGGTTTTTTGGTTTTTAGATTGGTTAATGCAATTTTGACGAGAATAATGCAATTTTACAAAACCAAAAACATTACCAAACGGGGCCCCCTACCCGGGCTTTCCCCCCATAAAGCCGCACAATCTCACCTAATTTTACTCTAGGCCCATGGAAAAAAGAGCCACAGGGCTTTTTTTTGTAGGGATCCCAGTGGGTTTCCCATTGTGTGAAGGGGAAAAATTTGGGTTAAAAATGTGCCTAATTTAAACTTTCCCCTTTTAAAAATAGTAAAAGTCAGAAAAAGAAAACAGTTTTTGCTATTCAAGGCGCTAAAAATATTACATGTTCAAAGTTTTTTAAACACCCCCGGGGGGGTTTCAAAGGCTTTGTATTTGCTTTCGCATTGCAGTCCCAGCAGATTTGCACCTGCACATTTGGTAAGGAGCTGCTGACTATTTTAGTCATTTACATCTCTTAATTCCATGTATAAAACCCATTTATTTTTTTTTCAGCACAAACTTTTGTTCCTTAAAAAATTTAAAAACTGGGAACCGGGCCAAATTTAAATTTACCCTGGAACCCCCCAAAAGCCACCCGTTAGGGGGTGTTTTTTCCACGGCAGTTTTTAAAAAACCCCCGTTTTGGGGGGGGGCCCCCGTCAGAATTCCCCACCCCAAAATCAACGTATCCCAAAAGGTGTGTTTTTTCAAAACCGGGACCCTATGTAAAATTAGCGTCCCCTACCAAAAAGGGTTTGGTTTCTCACTACAAGGGTTGGCTTTTCCCGGTTAAAGATCTTGCAAAAAACAATTCCCCTTTTGGGAAAATATGTCCCTTTTTAAAAGTGACCTACCTATTCCAAAATTTCCCCTTTTTGTAAAGGGGTTATCAGCTCTTCAGGGCGCTATATTTTTCAAAAACCTTTTTTGATCCCATGAAGGGGGTTTCCAAACCTTTTCGCTAAAGCTACAGAAAATGGCTTTCCCACTGGAGCCTTGTGGAAAACCAGTAAACCCCCCCCTTTAATTTAAAACCCAAGGGAAAAAAGGAAAGAGGGAGATGAATAAATGTTAGTGAAACCCAAACCCCCTTTTTTGGTTTTATACTGGGACCCCAATTTTTAAAAAACCCGTCAATTTCAGAAAGGGGCCCCCTTTTTTCAAGAGTAAAATTTTCAGCGCGGGTTAAAAGTTTTCCGGGCCTTTTAAAGAATTTTCAAAATTGGGAAAAAAAAATTTTACTGACCCTGTCTTTTTCGCGCCAAAAAAATTTGTTAGCAAAAATTTCCCCTTCAAAAAAGTCCGGGTTTTTTTCCCCATTGAAATCCCCCCGTTGCAACCCTGGGAAATTTTAAGGGGAAACCCAACCCCCTTTTTTTGGCGCCGTCAGTGCCGAAAAAGCCGTCAAAAGTGAACCTAACCCTTAAAGGGGGGCAGCCCGGCCTAATGGTTTCAGGGCGGGGGGAAACCAAAAATTTTTTTTTATTGAACATTTTTATACATTAATGCAGTTTCAACTTTTTTCATTTTTCCAAAAATAACAGGGAAACCTCCCATCACCTCCTGCTCCAAGATTTTTGAGGACCGATTTGCAACTCCATTATAGTTCCCCCCCCCGGTTACATTTGGGGCCCCTTCTCCCTTTTTGACCCGTGAAAACCCCCTTTTAAAAGGGGGTGCATCATTTATTTAAAACCCTTTTTCCCCGGCTGCTACGTTAAAAGAAATCAAATTTCACCCAAAGGGTAAATTGGGCCAAAAACCTAAGGGGTTTTTTAAAAAAATGGGAAAAGGGGCCCAAGAGAAAGGTCCCAAGAAAAAACCTTTCCCGTAAAGTCCCCTTGCCCCCCCCGGGGTTTTCAACCGTGGCCCATTTTAAAAGGGAAATTTTTTTCCAAACCAAAAAATACCGTAGGATATTCCAAAAAAAAATCTGATTTGGTGGGGGTTCCCCCCCCTAAGAACCCCGCACCAAACCCAAATGTCCTGAAAGGCCCTTGGCTTTAGAAAAAGAGGGAAACCCGTTGCCTTTTCAAAAGAAAAATTCCCCCCATTCTTTTTTCTATGGCAGTTCTGAATGCAGGTGAGGGAGTGGTTTTTCGGTTGTTTTTCAGTACTTTTCCCAACAAATGGGAAAATTTATGTGTAAGTAGACCAGCCCCCTTCTTTAAAGGGAAACCCAAACTTTTCCCGGGGCTGTTCCGGGGATAAAGGGGTTTTTTGGGCCTAGATTTGGGCCTCACGTAACACACTTTGAAAGACATATCCCTTATTTATATGCCAAGGGTGGGGAAAAAACAAACCCTTTAAAAAGGGAGACTTTGACTAGGCCCCAGGGGGTTCGACCCAGGGCCCCAGGGCTTCGACAGGCCCCCAGGGGGGGAAAAGGCAAAAAACTGGGTTTCATTTCAGGAACAAAGGGCAAAAAAATCAAGTCATTTTCAATTAAAGGGCGTTCCCCGAACCCTTTGTTTTTTGAGGGATTTTCCCAAAAAAAAAAATCCAGTGGGCCCCCGGCCTAGTCCCCCACAAATGTTTAAGGGGTTTTTGTTTCATGGGAGGATTTAAAGTGGAAGTTAAAAAAAATTTCCCTGGGAGATGCGGAAATTTATAAATTTAAATCTTAAGGGGTGCAAAAAACCTTCATTTGAATAAACCCTGATGGGGGATCAACCCTTTTAAATCCAACCCTGAAAGTCAAAATCCCTGATAGGGAAAACTAGGAAGCTCCAGACTACTGCAGGGTAAAAGGCCCACACGGAAATTTACAAAAGGGGACATGTTTCAAATTTCAAACACTTTGGTGCAGGGAACTGGGAAAAGAGAAAAGGGCCCTGCTACAGTTTTGTCCCGCCCAAAATGCAAACTATGCCTACTGGGGGACGGGTTATTACCCTCAAATTTTTGGGTTTGTGTTTTTTTTATTTTTTTTTTTTTTTTGGCCCGAGTACATTGGCCCCCTTTAAATGGGCCAAAATTTTAATTTTTTTTGGTGCAATTTTTTGGGCCCCCCAAAAAAAAGGGTTCCCCTTTCAAATTACCCTCCTCCCTTTTTTTTGACAACCCACCCAGTAAGCAAATAAGCTCTAGTGAAGAGAGCGGAGTTTCTGGTGCCACCTTAGAAGCTTTTCATCTAGCCAGCAGCCACAACCCTGCTCTTCACAGACTAAGGGCAAACACTCGAAAACAGCAGTCTGCAGAGGAGACTCTTTCTTAAGGAAGAGTTACTGATGTGGCTTAATGGGGGTATTCCAGCCACGAAAAATTGTGTCTAAATAAAGCCAGCCTGGGGTAGAAAAAAGAAAAAGCTGTACTTCCCTCCAGGCTCTCTCTCCACTGTCAAAGGACTAGCCACTTGGCTCCTCTAGGTCTCATCCAGACACACAGAGAATGCTCTCCATTGCAGTAATGAATGCAGAGTGACCATTTTTTTGTGCACATGACATTGGAAATGCACAGGATTGGGCGCCAGGGTACTTTGGTGCAGGAGCAGTGGGCGGCTAAAAAAAATAAGCCTATTTTTTCCCCACAGCCTGGCCCCTTTAAGACATTTTTCATGGCTGGAACATCCCTTTAAAATCCTATTTCAAGGCCTTTTCAGGAGTCTAATGTCTCGCTACATTCAATAGGTGTCACCAGAGAACTGGCTCACTCCCATGAGCCGATTTGCATATCTAATTTTCCCAGGGAACCCTGCATGGCCTATAAGTCTCCCAATACCTTTATGGTGCTCTCCGCAAGAAGTTTGCACCTCTACAGTTAACAACTTACCAAGCGAGACCCCTTGACATGTCCCTTATTGCCACCGGTAACCACAGATGTTTAAGTAAGAACCTTGCTCTCAGATCAGCAGCAAATCCAGAAGGGGAGGTCTTCTGCAGCGGAGATCAAGAGGGACCATTTAGCTAAAAAAGAAAAATAAATTAACACAATTAGGAAATACAATAAGGGAACCAATTAGCAAAGTGTAATAAAGCTCTTGTAGCATTAGGGCTCTGTTTTCTACAAAGCTGGTGATAGGGCTTCCATAGAGGAGCTCTCGGCCTCTACATCTCCAGGTCACAGATTTCACGTGTTGGCAGTTTTGTCTTTGTCAGATACTATACTAATATTTATCCCCCTCTCCTTATGATTAAGCCACCTACCAAATATTGACCCTTTGTACCGTTAGAACAGCTCTAACCCTTTTCTCACTGACAAACTGATAACCAAAATCAGGGTATAACCAAAAAAAAAAAAAAAAATCACAGCTAACATAGAAAACCCCAATATAAAAACCTTTACTAATTTACCATTAAAAATACCCAATCACAAAAAAAAAAACAACTTTAAATTGATAATTATTCTTATAACAAAATGATACAAGTACAAAGCTAAACCTACTACGAGTGCACAAACATAATAATCCACAAATAGGATACTCTACTTACGATACAGATGATTACTGTTAGTTCCAGACAATAAAGTAGAGTCCTGTAGAGGAAAAGATATATCCAGAACAAAGGCCCCAATAGAGGATATATCCCTGCATCAACCCTATCATGAACCCTAACATAGGTTGTTATGGAGTCATCGCCCCGATGAGGGCGGCCCCAGTATTCCTGACGCTAAAGGTCACCCTACCATTCCCTACTTAGGGCCACACAGTGTAGTATGTAGATTTAAATAGAAAAATAAACCTCCACTGCATGTCTCCCATAACGCAGGTTGATCAGAGGAGTAAGAATCACAGATGTCATAACGCCATGATAGTAGGACGTCTCACTGATAAGCCAGGGACCCTCCTTAAATCCACCCTCCAATTAGCATGCAGATTAACAGATCTTTCAAATTATTACATACATACCAACATGTCCACAGCACGTTCGCAGTACTGGCGTCTTCCGGTTACAACAGCTGTATCCCGTTGAAAAAACGGACCCCACAATAGCTACAAGATATCACAGATGTCCTAAGGTATCTACAGTGGATCTTTTAAGAGAGCTTGTCCCACTATAGACATTGATAACATATCAATAGGATACGTCACCCATTTTTTTGGGACTCGCCCACTGAAATCAATGGGAGTTCTGAGTATAGTCAGGGGTCTCTCTCGGCTGTTCTCTGAACACTCATTGATTTCAGTGGGAGAGTCCCGACCACCTCTCTGTTCACAAAGGAGAGGTTTTAGGGCTTGTTTTTGAGACAGGTTCGTGTCCCAGAGACAAGACCTGCACCTATCAGACATTGATCGCATAGCCTATCAATACGCCATCAACGTCTATGCTGGGAAAACCCCTTTAAGTTCTGTAAGTGGAGGTACAGCTTCCACGGATCATTTTTTTTTCCCCCAGCCAATCTCACAAACTGTCGGATCGCTTCCTGAGGAATTTGGAGGCCAAGTCCCCACCTTGTGTCATGTTCCTCAAACCTCAAATCCGCCGCGCAGTACGGCTCCAATCAGCGCCCAAATAAGCCGTGTGAACAAGGCCTAAGGGCTCGTCCCCACGGCACAGAGCAAATACCAGTCTGATTATCCAACCGGTATTTGCTGTTTTGGAGCCATGCACACGGCCGCAGGGGGACGGCTTTTCTCTGTGGTTTGCAAAGAAAAGCCCTGCCCCCACGCATTGACATGTTCAGGTTCCGCCCGGACGGAAGAACGAACATGTCCAATTTTTTTTGCACCGGTGGCGGTCTAAAAACCGTCCAGTGGAAAATCCGTGCAGTTTTCCATTAAAGGGGTTGTCTCGCTACAAAGAATAGCTTTCACATTGTAGGGAACACAAAATAAAGACAATTTTCCAAATATATTGCTTTGTTCCTCTTTTTTTCCCAAAGGAGATCAAGGGAATTTATGACCCCCCTGGCTTTTTCAGTTCCCCATAACCGACCTGTAAAAAATTCTCCCCCGTTTTTGTTCATGAGATAACGTGAGTGATGTCATCAAAACAGGTCTTGCAGTGCCCTGTTCTCAGCAGTAAAAGCTTGTTTTAAAAAATAAACAGAACTGTAATTAGGGCTTTTGTTTGGGGATCAGATAAAAAGTCTTTTAGATTTTTGAAAACAAAATCTGATCTAATTCCCTTGAAAGCAAGCAGGGCATGAGCTGTAAAGAAAAGGTTAAAATGCAAATAGTCGTCGAACCGGGAAGTGACAGAGTATTTCATTCATGCATTCATGAAACTTGGGAGACAACTCTTTTAAGGTCCTGATAATTTGACAGCCAGTTTACGACACTTTAAAACCAAAACCGACCAAAAACCTGGTGGGGACAAGCCCTAAAGGGTACTTTCCCCATGGAAAAGGGTTTTTTTTAATTTTTAAAAAAGTAAACTATCACTGTAGATGTAAATAGAAAATCCACTCAAGAGTCTACACTGCACAGTTTTCTACTGGGTGGATTTTGACACCACCTGCGTTCTCAAAAACATGCACAATCTTCCACCCGGGGTTTTTGGAGAAGCTGTGCTATTCAATGTATGGGGGGGAGGGGCAAAATCCGAAAAAACCGGACAGAACCCCCCCAAAAAAACCCTTTGCAAAAAAGACAATAAAATACACCTGGTTCTTACACAGATCTGGGGGTTTTTCCCAAAACTGCTGTGTGGCCGTCCCCAAAAAACCAAAAAAAAAACCTGTTAAACCCTTTCCCTTTTCAGGTTTCCTGAAAATTTACTTTACCCGTGCCATTCATAAATACCCCATATCTCCATCCCTTACCTTCTGTCACCATCCATCTCCTTTGTAGATGATAGGTCAAAATTTGAGATGCTCATCATGCAGTAAAGATCGTCCCAAAGTTCACCGATGCACATTTAAAAAATCCTTCAGCCCTCGGGTATTTTCATTGGAATCCAATATAAAAAGGTTTAAAAATTTCAAAAAACTTGATTAAACATCATAAAAATCAAAACGCATTTCGGGTTTTATATTCCCCGATTTAAGGGAGTACAGGCGGGCCCTCGACTTACATCAAATCCCATCTTTAAAAAAAACAGACTTATATGGCGTGCAGGCACTTGTAGTTCCATAGTCGATAGTAGCTATGGAACGACAAGTTCCAGCATCCCAAACAACAGCACAAAAGGTAAAAAATGGGGTTTAAAATTCTTTTTAAACAGGGGACAGACAGCAAAACAAATAAAAAAACCCTTCTTGCACTACCCAAAAAAACTAATAAAAAAAAGAATTTTTTGTGCTGGATTTCTTTTAAATAAATCTTTTCCCGGGACTTGATAAAAATTAAACTTGGAAAAAACAACAGCCCCTATTCCTTTTCGTAACCCGGGAAATGGCTTATCCCCCAAAAAAGGTTTTAGTGAACGGGAGCCCGTGGTTTTAACAAATGTAAATTTAAAGTTTTGATTTTTAAAACATTGCAGTCCCTGGAGGACGACACTCTAGATCAAAAAATCCTAAAAATCCCGGCCCCCCAAGCTGTTGGGAAACTACAACCCCCATCATGAATAATTTTGAATGGGGAATGAGGGGAAATTTTGTATTTTCCCAACAGTGGGGGGGCCCATTTTTGGGATGCCGCTCTAGATTGAAAAGCCCTTGTGGCCAGGGTCTTCTCTCGCTTTTTATTGTCGGGGTTTTGGGGCCCTTTATTGGGCCCTCCACACCCTTTAAAGGCATGGTCCCTAAAAAAATAATGGCCTTTTCACATCATACGTTCCCAAAAATAGGGTGTCATTTAAAAAGGGGCAAAAGAAAGGGTTTTCGGGACAAAAATTTAAAAAAAGATGTATTTATTAAAAAACTTACTGAAACAAATTTAAATTGAAAATGTACGAATAATATTAACAAAGCAGGGTATAAAAAAAAAGGCAAAATAATCCAATACTGTTTTGTATAAATGCGTCAGGGCCAAGTGCCCAAACCATGAGTAACATCCCAAGAGGGAAAATTTTTACCCCCGCCCATCTCCCCGCATTTTGTCCCCAAAGCACTTGTAATATTTAAGGACCCTATGGGAAAAAGGCTGTTGACCGATTTTGGGAATCTTAAAGGCACATTTTTTTTTCTTGCACGACTTTATAAAAAGATAAGTCCAAATACTCTGAGCCCCGTTGTGGGACTAAAAAGATCTACAGTTAGAGTGACGCCTCACTTTAAGGGCAGGGCAAAATCACTAACGTGGATTTGGCAACCAATCAGACCTGTGGGGGAACCTGCCCGACAGCTGGAAAAAGGGGGGCTAATTTATTCTTTATGATATGTCGGGCTTCCAATGGTTGCCCGATTTCCCCAACAAAAAAGGAAGTGTATTCTAAATTCCCTTTTTTCGTTTTTGTCACTTCCCCTGGTTGCCCATTCTCTGCAAAAAGGAAAAAGAATGTACGAACTTCCCTTTTTCTTTTCTGGGAGGCTTATTTGGGTTTTTCGATTTCTTGCCAAAAAAAACAAAAAGGGGAATGATTATACTTCCTTACTTCTGTTGACTGGCAGGATTCCAATTGGTTGTCCCATTTTCCCCCCCCCGGGAGAAAAGTTTGTATACTTCCTTTTTTTCCCGTTTGACCATTTCCCAAATTTTGCTCCTTTTTCCGGGACAAAAAAAAATTCTGTTAAATTATTTTCTGTTGACTTTTTTTCGGGGTTCCCAAATTGGGTTGTCCCATTTTCCCCGCAGGCAGGAAAAAGGAAGTGTACTATATACTTCCTTTTTTGTTTAATGGGGGGTTTCCCGTTTTGGTTGGCCATTTTTCCCCCCGATCAAAAAAAGGGAAGGGTTTCTGGAATTCCCTTTTTCCGGTAGGGTTTCATTGGTTGTCAATTTCCCCACAAGTATCACACACACTTTCTTTTTCCTCTCCGACTCGCAGACTTCTGACTGGTTGACCGATTTTAATACACCCCGACTATTAGGTACCCAAAATTTGGGTTGGACCAAATGGTTCTGACCTGATGCGAAGTACATACTAAAAAAAAAACTTTCCTATTAAAATGAAAATTTAGGAAAGAAAACAGGATTGCCCCTTATTAGTCCCATCTGAGGTGGTGAAGAGGTTTAATTTGCTTGGTCTCCATTGTAGAGAGCAGCCCAAACCTTACTCCATTACCTCAAGTACGACTATTAGGGGGATGTAGATACAATGGAAACCTCCTGCTACACACATAGAAAACTATACAGAACAGTTCCCACCATGTATTATGGGACAGAAGACTGTCAAGAAGGAAGGATACTATTTTTTCTTTTACTGAAGTATCCCTTGAAGGCAGGACTCACACATGCAGTTTGGAGCCAAAGCCAATGGTGGATCCGAGAAGAATGGGAAATACACAAGTTTTCCTAGGTCTTCTTGTTGGAGTCACTTCTTGCTTTGGCTCAAGAGACGACATGTACGTTCCTGGCCTTGAACAGATGCCCAAAACACCATTATAACAAGCAGGATATGCTGGACTAGTAATAGCCATAGATTTGCTGAAGAAACAGCAATATAAGTTCAGTATTTGAAGAGATAATACAAAAAAAAAAAAAAAAAATCTACTAAATGGATACTCATGCCACAGAGAAAAAAAATCCTGTACATATAGGCGATCCTTAGGAACTAAGAGGGTAAAATACACTCTATAACGAATGTATAAGTCACATATATGTTTGTTCTTCTACTATATGTTAAGTCCCCCCCACCCAAAAAAATGACGACAAATCTGTAAACATTATGTATATGCACAAAAATGGAGGCGAGAACCATGAATACATCAGAACTTGTGCTTTAAGACATTGACAAATCCACCTGTATAAAAGTATTTAGATGCCTGGTAATCCTGAAGAAACTAGAGAACAGATCAAGGGAACCTGTCGGGTACTTTATGCTGCCTTATCTGAGAGCTGGAGGTGATAGAGGAGAGGAGCTGAGCTCTGTGATATATGGGTTAAATGATAGAGAAGAGAAAACTGAGCTCTGTGATATATAGGGTTATAATGATAGAGGAGAGAAGCTGAGCTCTTTTTTATATAGGTTATATGATAAGGGAGAGAAGCTGAGCTCTGTGATATATAGAGTATATTGATAGAGGGAGAGAAGCGGAGCTCTGTGATAAAAGGGGAAATTTGATAGGAGCTGAGCTCTGTGATATATAGGGTTTTTAATGATAGAGGTGAAAGTGAGCGCTGTGATTATAGGGTTATATGATTCCTATAACCCTATATATCAGGCTCAGCTCCTTTCTTCTCTATCATAAAACCCTATTAATCACAGAGCTCAGCTCCCTCAAATCTATAACCTATATATCACAGAGCTCAGCATCTCTCCTCTTTCATATAAACCTATATATCACAGAGCTCAGTCCTCTCCTCTATCCTATAACCCTATATATCACAGAGCTCAGCTTCTCTCCTCTATAAACCTATATATCACAGAGCTCAGCTCCTCTCCTCTATAATAAAAACCCTATATATCACAGGCTCAGTTTCTTTTCCTTATCATTAACCTACATATCACAGAGCTCAGTCTCTCCCTTATCATAAAAACCCCTGTATATCACAGAGCTCAGCTTCTCACCTCTATCACATCCTGCGCTCACATAGGGCAGCATAAACCACCTGACAGGTTCTCTTTTATAAACTTATATAAATCCACATTGAGAAGTGCTCCCCATTAGTGAGAATAGTGCAAATGCTAATATTTTAGTATGTGCATTTTCACATAGGACTCGAGAAGCTTCAATGTGCACCACGAGTCCCATGATCTATGGGTCGTGGCTGATGGAAGTTCTGTTTTATCTCAGAATACATAAAAATGGGGTCAGGCTATAAGGGGCTATTCCTCATGTCAACATTTATCAACTAGCCAAAAAGGCTTCCCCCGTTTCTGGAGAACAGAGGATCCCAGCCCCTATTTCGCCTCAATATCCAATAAATGTCGACCGCTTTGAGACCCCGGTAAGCTAGGGCTACACAAGGACCAGGTGCGGCCTGCATCACCGCTAGCCACAGTGAATGCAGCCATGTTGTCGCCATGACCCAACGGTCACTGGGAATCCGCTCTGCATGGATTTCTGGTAATAGTCAGATCACGGCATCTTTCAGGTCTCTTGAGGGCTACAGTCACATCCAAGGTCACCATGTAACCCCCCCATAGCCCTTCCCAACAGCAGAACCGTCACTCACAGGCAACGTCGCTCCCCAATTATTGCTGCCATAAACAGGTTGATTAAGCCAAAGTCTTCAAACCTTGATCACACGCTGCAGTTTTACGAAAAATAAAAGATTTACAGCCAAAACTTGTAAATGGATCCTACACAGATATGTGAAGACAGATCTCATCCACTCCTGCAGGCAGAACTGTATCATGTGAACAAGAACCTAGGCCCAATGACACGGGTGGTACCATCCGATAACCAGTGTCTATGCAAATTACATTAACAAATCCGGCCAATGACAAGGCTGGAAAATTTTAAGAATTTGTATAATTTTAAAATTATATGCAAATCATTAAAGGGATCGTCCCATCTCGCTAAGAGAAGACGCCCACTGGGCTGGACACTGCTGGCAGTGGGGATAATCCGCATACAAATAGGATCACTGTGCCACTGATGGCATCTGGGAAGGAGGTGCCCCCCCTGTGTAGAAGGGCCATTAACTGCCTGCTAGAAAAATACGCTAGTAAGAAAAATAAATATTGGATTAAGAATGAAAAAATAGAAAGACTATATAAAATAAATACTGCGGATTAGTGTAACTACAGGGAAGTAACATAGAGAGGTTATTTATGTAACAATACATTATCCTCTATGGCGGTGATCTGCAACTGGTGACGCAAGCATGTTGGGAGTTGTAGCTCTCCGGCTACTATGCAAATCCCAACATGCTAGGAGTTGTGGCTCTCCGTGTGATGTGTGAATCCCAGCACTCTGGGAGTTGTAGCTCTCCTTGTGATGTGTGAATCCCAGCACTCTGGGAGTTGTAGCTCTCCTTGTGATGTGTGAATCCCAGCACTCTGGGAGTTGTAGCTCTCCTTGTGATGTGTGAATCCCGGCACGCTGGGAGTTGTAGCTCCCCACGTGATGTGTAGATCCCAGCACGCTGGGAGTAGTAGCTCCTCATGTGATGTGTAGATCCCGGCACGATGGGAGTTGTAGCTCCCCACGTGATGTGTAAATCCCGGCACGCTGGGAGTTGTAGCTCCCCGTGTGATGTGTAGATCCCGGCACGCTGGGAGTTGTAGCTCCCCATGTATTGAAATGTATGGGGCTATGCTGCACGGAAGGTTACAGCTCGTGGACTAGCACAGCCCCATTCAAATCTATGGGGCTATGCTGCACAGAAGGTTACAGCTCGCGAACTAGCACAGCCCCTTCAAATAAATGGGGCTATGCTGCACAGAAGGTTACAGCTCGTGGACTAGCACAGCCCCTTCAAATGTATGGGGCTATGCTGCGAAGAAGCTTACAGCTCGTGGATTAGCACAGCCCCATCAAATGTATGGGGCTAAGCTGCGAAGAAGCTTACAGCTCGTGGATTAGCACAGCCCCATCAAATGTATGGGGCTAATGCGAAGGTTACAGCTCTTATTAGCACAGCCCCATTCTAATATATGGGGCTATGCTGCACAGAAGGTTACAGATCCTACTAGCACAGCCCCATTCTAATATATGGGGCTATGCTGCAAAGACGGTTACAGCTCGTGGACTAGAATGGCCCCCTTTGGGGAACGAAGCACCGGTACAATATTCCCCCAACATCATACATGCCCTTTAGGGGCACCACCTTTAAAGTAGAACTACAGGATGATGCAAAGAAACCTAATCTCTCATACAAGACTGGTCATACGGAATGAGGAGCATTACCACTACAACTGCTATAGGGTTGCTACCCAGCTTATCCAGGCTCTTGAATGATAAGCCTACCTAGGCATAGGAGCCTAGCTGGGTGCCTGGTGGAAAGTAGAATGGCTGCCATGTTGGTTGCTACTCAGCTTCCCAGATAGAACTAAAGAAGCTGAAATAACTTGGCAAAGGAGGACGACTCGAGGCGATGAGAAGCGGAAATGCTCTTTAACCAGAGGTGAAAAACATGGCGTCACGTATGATAGAAGATGACCTTCAAGACTCTACGAGAATCTCTACAATATGGTCAATCTCATTGAGCTCTGCCTTGCAGTGAGTGGGTGCGGCGGACTGCGATAAGCTCTCAAGCACGTCGCAATGGCCCAATTTAGAGTTTCCCATCATCCCCGTCAGTACGGTATCAAGGTCGTAATAAGAAGTGTCCACTTCAGAGAACAAGTCTTCCATGGAATTTGTATTTCTACTTTCCAAGGTCTCGAATATATGGTCCAGGGATTTTTGAAGGTTCGCTCTGTTATCCTGAGGCCCTTCAATCTCCCAGAAGCCGGACGCAGCGTTCTGGACCGCTTTCACCGAGGTGACCGTCGACAATTCGGAAACCTCCTGCGTCTCTTGAACCTCCAGCTCTTCACTGTAGGTGATGTAGGCGTCATCGTTGTGTTTCTCCTCAGATGGATCCTTCGAAGAACGGCAGAGAATTTCCGTAGAAACCAGACGATCCAAAGGAGCTGGATGGTCGCCCTGGTGGGCGTGAAAGAACTGCCAGCTGCCATCTTGAGTCATCTCTTCTTGGATCTGCCTCACCGTGTTGGCGATGAGCACCGAGCGGCACAGGTTTGGTTCTACCAGCATGTGGCAGAGTTGCAGCTTTACCAGCGACATGTCCAGCATAGACTGGCGCTCCAGCGTGTAGGACGGTAGAGTCTTTAAGTTGGCCAAAGAGCCGTCAACCACTTCGGGATCCAAGCACTTTCGTTTAAGTCCTCGAGTAAACATGGTGTCCTGTAAGGTGGTAAACAGAGGAGAAGGGGGGGTAAATGACGGCTCAAAAGTGCAGAACTTCACAAGGTTTTACTGCTCAGATTACACAAAGCAGTCTGGTAGTTTATGCTGCCCTATCAGAGAGCAGGATGTGAGAGAGGGAGAGGAGCTGAGCTCTGTGTCAATCGCTGTATGCGGGGTAATCAGTACTTTCATATTCTGTTTTAGGATTTACTTAGTGACATCCTGCTCAATCATATAACTCTATATATCACAGAGCTCAACTTCTCTCCATCTATCATATAACCCTATATATATCACAGAGCTCAGCTCCTCTCCTCTATCATATAACCCTATATATCACAGAGCTCAGGTTCTCTCGCTCTCTCTATCATATAACCCTATATATCACAGAGCTCAGCTCCCCCCCTCTATCAATAACCTATATATCAAAAGCTTTCAGCTTCTCCCCTCTATCATATAACCTATAAAATCAAGAGCTTTCCTCTTATCAATAAACCCCTATATATCACAGAGCTCAACTTCTCTTCCCCTTTATATACCCCATATATCACAGAGCTCAGCCCCCCCTCTATCATATAACCCTATATATCAGAGCTCATTTCCTTTTTCCCCCTATCTTTTAACCCTATATACAGAGTCAGCTCCTCCTCCCTTTATATAACCCTATATATACAGAGCTCAACTTCTTCCCTATCATATAACCCTATATATCATAGAGCTCAAGCTCCTCATCCTCTATCTTATAACCTATATATCAGAGTTTAGCTCTTCCCTTATCATATAACCTTATATCACAGAGCTCTCTCTCCTTATCATATAACCCTATATATCTAGAGCCCTTAGCTTCTCTTATTAAAAATATAACAGAGTCAGCCTCCCCTTTTCATATAACCCTATATATCAAGAGCTCAACTTCTCCCCTCTTCATATAACCCTATATATTTACAGAGCTCAAGCCCTCTCCATCTATCATATAACCTATATATCACAGAGCTCAGCTTCCTCTCCTCTATCATATAACCCTATATATTCAGAGCTCAGCTTCCCCTTTCTATCATATAACCCTATATTTTTAAGAGCTACAGCTTCTCTCCTCTATTTATATAATCCTATATATCAGAGCAGCTCCTCTCCTCTTCATATAACCCTATATATCACAGAGCTCAGCTTTCTTCCTTCTATATAACCCTATATATCACAGAGCTGCTTCTTCCAAAATTAATATTTTAATAAAGTCAGACTCCGCCCCTCTATCATATAACCCTATATCATAGAGCTCTATCCTCTCCCTCCCTCATATAACCCCTATATATCTAGAGCTCAAACTTTTCCCCCCTTTTCATATAACATATATCCAGACCCGCTCCTCTCCTTCATATAACCCTATATATCACAGAGCTCAGCCCTCCCCCTTCAAAAACCCCCTTATATCAAGAGTCAGCTTTTTCCCCTCATCCATTTGCCCAGGAAGGGGCACATGAACCCCCGGGGTTTTAACTTAACTAAGACCAAGTACGATTATAGTTAGGCTGCCAATGCAATCACAACCACATGTTCTAAAATAAACGTATACCTCTGTAGAAGGCAATTACAATGTGCTCCTCGTGTGTACTGCGGCACATTGAAGTAAAGCAAAGTGGCAAACAACCTTGGTCCTGTTCAGTGCTAGGCCAGTGATACATAAAGTCTGCACGGGGAGAAGCAGGGTGTTTTAGGACCCTTAAACCTCCCCAAAATTTAATCACTATGCACAGAAAGTGGAAATACACCGGTTAGTGCCAGATTCCTGCAGCAAAAAAAGCATAAGATGTCATAAGTCACATAAGATGTAATAAACACGGGGGCGACTGCGTTTACACAATCCAAATTTTCCAAAAATCCAATTTTTTAAAGGACGCCACCTTTTAGGGAGCGTCTTAACGGCTTAGGGGCCCAAATACGGGCCCAGGGGGGGGGGGGGGCCCAACCCCGGGGCCCCATTGAAAAAGCACGGGTTGGGGAAAAGCCGCAAACAATCAAAATTTCACTTAACTCCCGGCTAAAATACAAATTATTTTGGGGTAGGGGGGCGGGGGGCGGCGCTAACCATAGCTCTCTATGAGAGCTATGGATTACCGTAATTCCGGCACGCATTTCGCCAGTATAACGCCAAACACAGCGAAATGCCCAAAAAAAAAGCCCTGTGCACTGGCTTTAAATTTTTTTGACTTTCAAAAAAACCTAACCCCGGAGTGTAAACACAATTTGCGCTATTTTTTTCCTAGCGGAGCACTCTGTGATCAGCTTAAGGGGTGTCTCGCTACAAAAAAAGCCCTTTTAAATTTTGGGAACCCAAAATAAAGACATTTTCCAATAATTGCTTTGTTCATTGTTTTTGTTAAGGGGCAAAAAATGAATTAATCACCCCCTGGGTATTTCAGTTCCCATAACCCACCTGTGTACAGCTCTCCCCCTGCGGTTTTTTCTTTTCACAGCTTAAAAAGGCCCTCCCGTGTTGGAAACTAAACTCCCCTCAGCCCCCTGTTATAATTTTAAAAAATGCATTTGGGAGTTGTAGTTTCCCAAAAGTGGAGGGCCGCAGTTTGCACCCTGTTCTATGTGTAGCAGTGAGTAGTCATCAACAGTCACTTTCAGCTCTGTGTGAAGCGTAAAACGCTTATTTTCTAAAATAAACAGCATAATTGGGTTTTTTTTGGGATCAGATAAAAAAATCCTGAGTATTTCAGAGAAGCTTCTGAGCTAATCTGAATAAATTTCAAATGAAAACACAGAGTGAATACCCAGGGTGTATGCAAAATTCAGTCAGTTAAAACCCCGGGGTGCGGGTATTTCATTCTGATCCCCAGAACCTGTAGGGGACAACCCCCTTTAAAAGTTAATGGACCCTTCTATCGAATATAAATTGTGCACAGTGGAGAACCCTCTTCATATAATGTTGCATTCACTTTTTATTTCTGTGAATGATTGGCTACTACCCGTCTGTCTCAAAGCAAAGCCGGACAATGGTCTGATATCACAATCCACATAATGGAGGAGAGATGAAAAAAAGAAGCTCAGGACCCTAGTAAAGCAGCGGGTCTAGCAGAAAGTCATAGCCTGAGGGGGGCTATTGTTAAAATGGGGCAGGGAAGCTTTTCTGGGCCAGTGCAGAGGACAAGAAAGCTTTTCAGTATCTGGTATCACATAAGCACATATATCATAGGATAAATGCAATTCTTACATTGTAACTTGATATGATATCTAAGGCTAGGTTCACACGGCAATAATTGCGGGACGTATTCCGTCCGCAATTACGCCGTGTGCTTGGGAGCGGGGGGGGGGTTGCCCATAGACATTCATTATAAATGATATGTCACTTCCCTCCCCGCTCGCCGGATTCGCCGAGCGGGGAGAGGAGACGGAATCCATAGTTCTCTATGAGAACTGTGGATTACCGTCATGACTGGTACGTATCTAACCCCGTATTTAGTGCAGTATGGGGCGAAGTACGGGGCGAAGTACGTCCAACTTTAAGCCGTGTGAACATAGCCTAATAAACTACATCTACAGGGGTTGTCTCACAATGCTGTTTCACAGAGCCAAAAGCAGCTCTCAAAAATTGCTCGGGGTCCTTTCTGGTCGGTGTTGCGATTAGCATATCAGTTCCCATATCAAAGGTTTTGAATTACTCTGACATGAGAGCAGGAGATGTTTATCTAAAGTCCAGAGAAGCTGCAGAGCTAAAGTAAACAAAAATTAGTCTCCTTTGTTTGTTCGATCAGATAACACTCAAGCTCTCAAGATTCTGGCAATTCTGTGTGGTACCTGCTATCAAATAAGACAAACAGCAGGGGAGAGCAGGGTGGTAACCTAGAGAAACCCGAGTGCACTCAGAGCTGCTAAAAATCACTCATCTCCTCAACTAAGAAAAAGAAACAAAGCAATGTATTTGGAAACTGTCTTCATTTACTGTTCCCTACATGTTGAAAGAGAATCTTTGTAATGAGACTAGCCCGTTAATAAAAAAAAATTAAAATACAATAGTAATAAATATCTCTTATAAAACATGACAAAACTGACATTTTATACTGACTTACATCACAATCTGAGGGACGCTACGATGATTTCACTCAACTCAGGCTGCACTGTGCTGTGTGTATGGATAGCAGAGGGAGAGAAAAATACAGTGATAGGCATGCTACACATCTGCTTTTTTGGTTGGAGATGCACAAGTCTCATTCACATAGATCATCCATTTTGGGGATAGGGCTACTTGATAGACTCACCGACTCCCACCATACAGACAGGCTTCACTCTCCTACCAGGACCTTGTGTAATTAATATATATATATATATATATATATATATATATATATATATATATATAATATATATAATATATATATATTTTTATTTATTTATTTTTTTTAAATAGGAAGGTGACACATTTATACACAATATGGCACATCACAAACATAACATACCCTAAAACACAAGACTAAAAAAATAATAAAAGAAAGGGACACAGGACGATAAAGCTTTACCTCCCGAAGAGACCAGATGACTTTTACACTCTAAGATGAAGAGTTAAAATATTATTAAAAAAACAAAAAAAAAACACACAAAATGTGATACTTACCTTAAAAGTAGAGGCATTGACACCGCGGCCATTAAGAAGTTACCCGATGACCGGATTGGGCTCATGTAGGAACTGGTGTAACCCCTAGAAATATCTTTAGAAAGGTTTAGATACCCGGGCACAGATAAATAGGTAGTGACCTCAATAGAAGCCAAACAGCCCGGAATATGGATAGGACTACTACTTAGTGGGCACAGGAGATAAGCGATGCCTGGGATGACTGCTGGACGCTTATCCCCTTTCTGTTAAAGGGTTGCTCCCACTATAGACTGATGACATATTGATAGGATAGTTCAAAGTCTGACAGGTGCAGGTCCCACCTACTTTGAGAACAGGCCCCCGAAAGTTTCGCCTCTGGAGGGAGAGCCAGTCGCGCTTGTGCACGACTCTACATTCTCCTCTATGGGAGTTCCTGGTACAGGGGAGCGCTGTGTTCTCCCCATTCTCCTCTATGGGAGTTCCCAGTACAGGGGAGTGCTGTGTTCTCTCCATTCTCCTCTATAGGAGTTCCCAGTACAGGGGAGCGCTGTGTTCTCTCTGTTCTCCTCTATGGGAGTTCCAGTACAGGGGAGCGCTGTGTTCTCTGTTCTCCTCTATGGGAGTTCCCAGTTCAGGGGAGCGCTGTGTTCTCTCCTTCTCCTTATGGGAGTTCCCAGTACAGGGAGCGCTGTGTTCTCTCCATTTTTCTATGGGAGTTCCCAGTACAGGGGAGCGCGGTGTTCTCCATTCTGTTCTGTGGGAGTTCCCGTGCAGGGGAGCGCTGTGTTCTCTCCCCTTTTGCTCTATGGGAAATTCCAGTACAGGGGAGCGCCGTGTTCTCTCCGTTCTCCTCTCGTGGGAGTTCCCGGTACAGGGGGAGCGCCGGGTTCTCTCCGTTCTCCTCTCTGGGGAGTTCCCGGTACAGGGGAGCGCTGTGTTCTCTCCGTTCTCCTCTACGGGGAGTTCCCAGGGCAGGGGAGCGCTGTGTTCTCTCCGTTCTCCTCTATGGGAGTTCCCAGTACAGGGGAGCGCTGTGTTCTCTCCATTCTGTTCTGTGGGGTTCCCAGTGCAGGGAGCGCTGTGTTCTCTCCATTCTGCTCTATGGGAGTTCCCAGTACGGGGAGCGCTGTGTTCTCTTTCCCTTCTCTTTTATGGGAGTTCCGTACAGGGGAGGGCTGTGTTCTCTCCATTCTGTTCTAATGGGAGTTCCCAGTGCAGGGGAGCGCTGTGTTTTTCCCATTCTGTCTGTGGGAGTTCCCAGTACAGGGGAGCGGTGTTCTCTCCGTTCTCCTCTATGGGAGTGCCCAGTACAGGGGAGCGCTGTGTTCACTCCATTCTGTTCTATGGGAGTTCCCAGTGCAGGGGAGCGCTGTGTTCTCTCCATTCTGTTCTGTGGGAGTTCCCAGTGCAGGGGAGCGGTGTTCTCTCCGATCTCCTCTCTGGGAGAGACCAGTGCAGGGGAGCGCGGTGTTCTCTCACGTCTGGTCTATGGGAGTTCAGTGTAGGGGAGCGCTGTGTTCTCCTCCTTCTCTTTTATGGGAGTTCCGTACAGGGGAGGGCTGTGTTTTCTCCATTCTGTTCTATGGGAGTTCCCCGTGCGGGGAGGCTGTGTTCTCTCCATTTGCTCTATGGGAGTAATCCAATACAGGGAGCGCTGTGTTCTCTCCATTTTTTTCTATGGGGGTTCCCAGTATGGAGAGCGCTGTTTTCTCTCCTTTTTTCTATGGGGGTTCCCGTACAGGGGAGCGCTGTGTTCTTCCATTCTGCTCTATGGGAGTTTTCCCCGTACAGGGGGCGCTGTGTTTTTTCTCCATTCGTTTCTATGGGAGTTCCCAGTACAGGGGAGCGCTGTGTTCTCTCCATTCTCCTCTATGGGAGTTCCCAGTACAGGGGAGCGCTGTGTTCGGTTGTGCTCCTCCCATAGAACAGGATGGAGAGTTGGGCACAAGTGTGACCGGCTTTCCATCCTGAGCCAACACTTTAGGGGGCTCGTTCCTGAGTCGAACCAATCACACTTTGATGACATAACCTATTGATATAGCATCAAAGTCTATAGCTGGAACCCCCCTTTAATTTGAATGGGCACTGCGTAATACTTCATTACTACTGAAGAAACTGAACACTTACAGCCAAGTCGGTGCCAGCAGAACCTATCATACCACTGGCATAACCTATTGCTCTAGCACCAAAGTCTATGGTGGGGACCCCCCTTTAAACCTGTGACTTTCCTATTCAAAACTATATTAAAGAGGTACTTCCTTTCTGTGGGAAGGCACCGGCCACAAAGAGCGAAGAGCTGGCCATGCTTGTTGAGCGCTCTCCGTTCACATCTATGGCAGCTCTGACATCTATGGGGGGTGCACTCACTTGGCTGTATTTAAATCTGAGCAGGCGCAGCCACATTATTAGGAGATGGGAATATCCCTTTAATGGGTATAATAGTGGATAGTTGTATGGACATACACGGCCCATGTTCTCTAGTAGTCAGAGCAGGCGGCTGCTGTGCCAAGTGATGACGCAGTACACAGTCAATACACGAACACGCCGCCTGCTGAGGACCTGCACGGTGATAGCAGATCTCCTCTAGGGACACTTCAGTTCCCTCCGTCATAGTCCTCCACCCTGGAAGCCGCAGCTCTGACAATCGGCTGCTACAGGGAGGGAGCGGTCATCTATCCTACAGCCGCTCAGGGGATCAGATTACACAAGACATAACACAGAGCCACTGTTCCCGCCAGAAAAACTGCATTACATGGAAGTCTTCTCTGTGGGATCCCCCTTTATGACAATCAGGCAGAAGAGGAACTCAGATCACAGCGCTTAAAGGGGTCGTCTCACTACAAGGATTGCTGCTTTTTATATTAAAGATCTTACAAAACAAGTCACTTTGCAATATGGTCATTAACAGTGTCCTACCTATCCCAGATATCCCCCTTTATGGGCTGCATCAGCTTTTCAGGGCGCTAAAGCTACCCACCTTTCGATCTTTATGGATAAGCGCCAGCGTGGTCGTTTGCTAAAACTGTTTGATCTTACGGTAAGCTCCGCGCTGGTCGCGAAGAGTTTTTCCAATAGAAATTTCTGGGAAAGACGGGGTTTTCAAATATTTTTTTCCCCCCTTTATCTCTAAAGGGGGTTCCCGCTGTAAATTTATGGGATCGCTAGAATGCGCCTCAAATTTTTTAAAATAATTTTGGGAACGGGGCCCAGAATGGATTCCCCGGGCACACCCCAGATGACCTCCTTTTTGTTCTATGGGAGTTCCGAGTTAGCGAACACAGCACTCCCTGTATGGGAACTCTCATAGAAAAGAATGGAGAGAACACACGCTCCCCCTGTACTGGGAAACTCCATGAAGGAATGGGAGAACACAGCGCTCCCCCGCTGGGAACTCTCATAGAAGAGAAAGGGAGAACACAGCGCTCCCCTGTACTGGGAACTCCCATAGAAGAGAAAGGGGGGAGAAAAAACGCGCTCCCCCCTTTCTGGGGAACCCCCTAGAAGGAATGGGGAGAAAACGCGCTCCCCTGACTGGGGAAATCCCATAGAAGACAATGGAGAGAAAACACGCCCCCTTACGGGGAAATCCCCTAGAAAAATGGAGGAACACAGCGCTCCCCCGTAATGAGAACCCCATAAATGATGGAGAAACAACCCCCCCCCCCCATACGGGGAACTCCCATAAAACGAAGGGAAGAACACAGCGCCCCCCTTACGGGAACTCCCATAGAACAGAATGGAGAGAACACAGCGCTCCCCTGTACTGGATGGAAGGAAAGTCGTGTGAAAGCTCTGAATGAAGAGCCGACTGCGCCAAGACTTTGAGTCCTATTTTCAAAATAGGGCGGGTCCCTATTTGGACCCCCCCTACAGGTTTTAAAGGGCGTAACCTAATCAAAACCTAAAAAGTCTTTTTGAGGGAAAACCCTTTAAATCATCCCCCGGCAAACGATGAGCATTTTCTTTTTAAACCCCTTAAGCATTTAGGGGTGCTTTCACCATGTTTTCACCAAATAAAACCCCGTTAAAACATAACTTTTACTAAATTCTAAAATAAAAATACTAAACCCCATATACACCACTACATACAATGATACAGATACGTCACTATCTGCCAGGGGAATTAATCCCCCGATAATACGGTCCGCTTTATGACGACAAATCACAATGCGTGTAAGACACCTTTCAACCCACTATCCAACCGTTTCCCCATAAAATTCTGGGGTTCATCGGGGTTTAAAAAATTTCTCTCAGTAAAAAAAGAATACCTATATAAAACACATATACTACAACCATTTACTTCCCTTTCAATTTAGATAAATGAATGATATTAGCTCAATTGCAGGTATAATGACGAAGTTTCCCGAGCCCCTAACGTCCCCCAAAGATAAAGGGATACAACAACATTGTCTCTGCCCCCCTTTTATGTTTAATCCCCCGCAAATGTATAATAATAAGTCCCCAGTAAAATAACTGTCCCCTTCCGGTTTTAAAACGCCGGGAAAAGACAATGACCAATGAACAAGTATCAGTGTTTTATCCTTAATTTTTTATCATATTTATTGATTACTTACGGTTGAAATCCTGCAGCGAGGACAATGAATTTTTTTACCCCTATGTTTTTTTTTTGGCCCCTTTTTTAAACCCTGCAATTTACATGTGTTTTTCCCTATATAATATTTACTCTGGGAAAAATTTCAATTTAGATGTCCCCCGCCACATTATCGCCTTAAATTATCATAAATCTTTGGCAGATAAAGGTTGGTTTCGGGAAAATAATTTCCTTTGGGCCAAAGGGTTTAACATGTGAAAATTTATTTTAGTATATGGGGTTTTAAGGTACTTTTAAAACCCAAAACACAACCTTATTTAAAAGGTATGGGGTCGTTTCCCAAAGGGTTTTGGGATTTGGATATGATATTACTTTCCCTCCTGACATGCGAAAGTGCATTGTTTTGAACCCCGGGCCCGCCGCGTGGTTTGGGGGCCGGCTTTCAGCTTTAAGCGCGCTGTCGTTTCCGGGCGATTTTTAACCCGGAAGCGACAGTTATTTTATTTCCCGGGAATGCGCAGTTGAAAAACCGGAACCCCAAAAAAACCCAATGACGGGAAAAATGACATATACTAATGGGAACCTGGAAACGGGTATATATTTTATTACCCCTTTTGGGCCAAACACGGGGGATTTTAATATATTATCATTTGGGGGGCCCATTTAAGACAAAAAAGGGGGGCAGGGGAAAATTTTTGTCAAATCCCTCTTATTTTGGGGTCCCCGCGTAATAGGGAGTGGGGGAATTTTCGTCATTTTTACCTGGCAGCACTTAAAGAAAGTATAAGTCCATTTATCAAATTTTAAAAGGGGGAATTAAAGGGTTTTTTGTAGTATATGCTTGGGTATTTTGGGGAAAATTTTTTTTCCACAGAAGGAAAAATTTTGAACCCCCAATAAACCCTGAATTGTAGGGGGGAAAAACGCGGGGGATACTGGGAATAAAGGTTTTTTAATACCCCATTTTTAGTGCCCTTGTTGTAAATTAAAGCGGAGCCGCCCCTTTTTTCGGGGCTTTTAACCCGGGGCAGATAGTGCACAGTTGCTGTACATCTAGGTATGTAGTGGAAAATATAGGGTTTAGTTATTAATTTTTTTTAGTTTAGTTATTAAAAGTTAGTTTTAACAGGGATCATTTTTTTTCCCGGATCTTTGGGTATAAATCCTCTGTTCATAAAAGAATTTGTAGTATTTCTTTATTATGGCCGGGCGTTCACCATGTACACCGGGAAAAGCCCCCGCCAAGCAGACAAAATGTATCAAAGGATTAAACTAGAGGGGGAGGACAAAACTGTCCCCGGGCCGAACGGGAAAGACATTTCACCACAAGGTTCAATAAAAATTTTTTTTAAAAAAAAACACACGGGCCGATTGTTTCAAAATTTGTTTAATTTTAAAAAAATGTCCTTGTTGCCCGTACCCAAAAAAAAAAGGTCGGGCTTTAATTTCTTACATTTGCTCCAAAAAATGAAAGCGGGGGGGGGCCTTTCCGTTTGGGTTTTACTATAAGAAGACTGGTTTAGGGGGAAAAAATAGACGGTTTTAAACTTTTTGGCCCTTTAGGGAAACTAGCAGTAATCCCGGGCCCCTTTTTTGCCCTTTAAAACCCAGGCTCAGCCTTCATTTTTTCCAGACAGGGGAAAAGAAAAAAGCTGCCCCCTTTTTTTGGTTTGTTGGGGGGGAACAAGGACAGTCTCACTTTTAATCAGTTTTTTAAAAGGAAAAAACCCACAGGGGGACCGTAGGGGTTTTTGAGGGGTTTACAGGGGTCCATTTTAAAACCCGTTTTAAACTTTCCTTTTAAAGGGAAATTTTTCATTTTTGTACATTTTTGCCCCAATTCTTTTGAAGCATTTTCATCCCAAACCCCCAAAAAACCCCTCGTAAAAATAAACCCCGGGTTTCAGAAGGGAGTCCAATGTGCAGCTCATTTCCAGACAGGTCTCCCCCCCTTCGGGAAGTTTTGGGAGATAGGCCCAACGCTCCGGGTTTTCTCTCATGATGACATCAACTTCCCTTTTGGATCCATGAGCGGGAAACCCAACCCCTTGCCCTTTTGTGGTCAAAATGACACTGTACAAAGGCATGGACAGTGGATTCTTGTATAAATTAAGGTAAATAAACAGCCTGAGGGTTTCCCATTGTAGTACATTTTAAAATTTTATCACTCAAACTTCCCGCCGTGTATGAGGGAGTGGGAATCAGGGAAATCGAGGAGTCTGAGCTTCGGCTTACTGACTCCACAGCCCTGGTAATGAAGCTTGTCTAGCCCCCCAGACACGCGTTTCGCGTGTGCAGATTCCTCATGGGATTATCTTCTGAGTCTGTCCCCGGGGCCGGGTTTTATTGGGGTGACCTCTTTTCGGGTTTTAAAAAAGCTTTTCGAATGTAAAAAAAAAAAGAAAAAAAAAAAAAAAAAAGTGTACAAGGGGTTTATTTTTTAAACAGGTTTTAAAAAAAAAAAAACATAAAAAGCGTGTAAAAAAATGTAATAAAAAATAATGAAATTTTCTTTAAACACAAAAAGGGGAAAAACCCCCCTCAAACCCATAAAAAGGTTCCAAAAGGGCCCTTAAAAAAACCTGGAGAATTCATTAAAACAGGTTTTTTTAGGGGAAAATTTCTAAAAAGGGTTGTAAAAAAAAAAATAAAAAAATTGAAAAAAAAAAAAAAAAATAAACTAATGCAGATAACGTTTTAATTTCACATTTGCCAAAAATAAAAAATTTAAACAGTAATTATAGGAAATTACCACGCCCCAAAAAAAACCCTCCTCATTTAAATGCCAAACATAAAAAAATTTTTTTAAAAATTTTTTTTCATTTTTTTTGCTGGGCTTTTCACAATTAGTTTCTTAAAGGGGTTGCCTCCTAAATGAAAAAACAGGGGCTGAGATTTAAAAAAATCAGTTTTATTATGAATTCAGGGGAGTGTTTACTGGCTACTACTGGGCCCCGTGTGACAGACTGCTGAGGACAAACCCGGTCCCGTAGCTATAGCGACCAGTGCTGGAGCCTATTTAGGGGAAAACACGAACAAAGGGCTGTACGGGTAGCGAACCCCCACTGGGCCGCCATCAGGGGGGAGCAAAACAGGGTTTTTTTGCGGGTTTTGCGACCTGCGGAGCTGCCGAGGATACCAGGTTTGTTGCGATAGCGACCTGAGGAGCTGATGCAGCCAATATAAGAGGGGATATCTAGGAAAAGGTAGGACATGTTAATGGAAAACATATTACAAAGGAAATTTTTTTTGCAAGATTTTCAACATAAAAAAAGCATCCTTTTAGGAGACAACCCCTTTAAGGGGTTTAAAACAACAGAGCCTTTCCCGGGGCTTAATCCGCCCCCCCAAAGAAAAACACGGCTACAAAGTGAGAATCCATTGTGGGAACCTGAAACCTTGTGGAAACCTTGGAGATCTGCACCAGATTTTTTCATGCTAGAAAATCCCATGGTTGGGGAACACAGCCTCACAGGGGCCCCTGCGGGGCTCCCTTTGCTTCCCAAAAATGGGTATGACTTTTGTTCAGGGGGACGGGGGATGCTTCTTTCAGAGCTGCACATTGGGGGGCCCAGGTGAGCAAATTTAAAGGGTTTAGTGTCCTCAGCCAAGCTTTTTAAAAGCGAAGCGCCGCGCCCGCCTTTTACCGCCGCCGGGGCCCCCGAGTGAGTCAAAAACCCTAGCTGCCCGATGACAGGGGGCGGAAAAAAGGGGGCCCCTTTTTTGTTGCCCCTTGTTACATCCTTGGGGCCCAAAAATTGGGCGCTTACACAAAGTTACAAATAAAGCTGGACGTAACCAAACAAAGACGTTAGTGACCGGAGACGACCAGCCGCGCGCACAGCGAGGCCCCTCCAAAGGCCCCCCAAGGCCGCCCCAGCCCCCGGGCCCCCGCCCCCCCATGCTCACTTTACCGTGCGGTTTTCCGCCCGGGTTTTCTGGAGAGCGGCATACACAGAGGCGGGGGATAACGGCTCGGGAGTGAAACCACAGCGGCGGCGGCGCCTCCTTCTCCCCCGCAGGCGGGCTCGGGGGCCCCTTTTTTTGGGGGGGCCCGGTGCTTCCCGTCCCGCTCTCGGCCGACACAAGAGGGGGGAGGGGTCAGCGCGCGCCGTGCTCCGCCCACTCCGGCCGCCGCCAACGGCGTGTTACCGTGGAGCCCCGAGCCACGCCCCATTGCTGCTTTCTGATTGGTCGGGAGAATTCGGCACAAGGTTCAAAACTCAGCGGGAGGCAGAGCTGCTCCTGCCGGACAAAGGGCCCCAGAGCTGCGCGGGCAGCGGGCCACACGGTGGCGGCGGCTTCAGGGGTGAGCGGGCAGCGGGCCACACGGCGGCGGCCTCAGAGCTCCGGGCAGCGGGCCACACGGCGGCGGCCTCAGGGGTGCTCCCGCCGGACAAAGGGCCCGGGCTGTGCGACCTCGGGGCGACGCGCAGCGGCTTCACTACCAGGAAATGGTTTACTCTATTTTTGTTCTATAAATAAAAGGAAAACGTGCCTTGTGGTGCGTTCACACCGTGCGGTTTTATCTGCACTACAATTAAACTGCTTTTATTACCAGCAAGCTCCTTTCGGTTATCTAAAAGGGGTTACGAAGGTGTTGGAAAGTGAGCCAACATGTTTAGAAAAGTGTTAGTGATCAAGTGAGCGCTCAACTAGACACAATAATTGATCGCTTGCAACATCTTTCTAAACAGTTAAAGGGGTTGTCTCACTATAAGGATTGCTGCTTTTTATGTTAAAGGGGTTGTCTCACTCCATCGATTCATCTCACCTCAGTCCTTGTTTCTCAGTTTCATTTTTTAATTCAGGGGCATTTACTGGCTTCTACTGACGAGCTGCTGAGGACATCAGGTCTGTAGCTATAGCAACCAGTGCTGGCAGCCTATCAGGAGGGATCAAACAGGTCTCTAGCTACAGTGACCTGAGGAGCCTTGACCCCTCCTCTCTGTCCAACTATCGCCCCATGTCACTGTTCCCTTTTGCTTCCAAACTCCTCGAGCAGCATGTCTATCTTCAGCTGTCCTCCCACCTCTCCTCCAACTCTCTTCTTGACCCACTACAATCTGGTTTACGACCCCACCACTCTACCGAAACCGCCCTAACCAAAGTCACTAATGACCTAGTAACTGCTAAAGCCTCACGCCACTACTCTGTACTTCTCCTCCTAGACCTGTCCTCTGCCTTTGACACTGTTGACAAGTCCCTCCTGCTACATCCTCTCTCCCTCGCCCTGCCTTCTCTGTTGTGTCCCTCCAGGGGTCAGCCCTGGGTCCCATACTCTTCTCCTCCTCTTACACTCTTGGCCTCGTCAGCTCATAGCCTCACATGGCTTTCATTACCACCTGTATGCTGATGATACCCAACTCTACATCTCGGCCCAGATGTCACTTCTCTACTCTCCCGATCCCTGACTGTCTGTCCTCCATTTCCTCCCTCTTTCTCATCACGTCTCCTAAAACTAAATGTGGAGAAAACAGAACTCATCATCTTTCCACCGTCCAACTCTACCCCCGCCCCTGATCTCTCTATTACAGTCAACGGCTCTACACTCTCACCGGTCCCGAAAGTCCGCTGCCTTGGGGTAATCTTAGACTCCGCTCTATCCTTCAAACCACACATCCAAACCCTCACCTCTGCCTGCCGCCTCCACCTGAAAAACATCTCTCGCATCCGCTCATTCTCCATGATACCAAAATGCTGGTCCATGCCCTGTCATCCCACTAAATAATACATACAAATCAGGCATGTGAATACTTCATGCTGTGTGTACTAGTGAACATGAACACTTCCAGCTGCCCTCTTCTGTTCGACAGGGTTGTTGTTCTGGAGATGTGGAGACTTGTAAACTAAGCAGGGAATAGAACAAGATCCCCTCTAAAGCATAACAGCAGCTTCTCACTCTTACATAAGATCAGCCCTCTCCCAAAGACCTAGGCAGGCACCACAGTTTAACTTGCAGCAAACCCCCTCCCTTGCTTTAGAAGTTCAGAGCTGCCTGTGTGCTGAGGGGGAAGGAGCATAAGAACAGACCAAGAAGCACGCCCTCAATTCACTATTAGGTCACTGACGCTAAAGCTTTAATGACAAATCCTTTAACTCTGCCCCGTCTTATCCACCTCTCTCCCCGCTACTCCTCTGACTCGCCCCTCTGCCAATCCCTTCACTGGCTTCCCATTGCCCAGCGATTCATTTCAAGTTACTAACCATGACCTACAAGGCTCTCCATGACCTCTCCCCTCCTACATCACTGCCCTAATTTCCAAATATCCCCCCACGCAATCTCCGCTCCTCACAGGACCTTCTCCTCTGCTCTCCCCTTATCAGCTCCTCACACAACCGTCTCCAAGACTTCTCCCGTGCTTCACCCACACTCTGGAACTCACTGCCCCAACACATCAGACTCTCCTCCACTCTCACCAGCTTCAAAAGCAACCTGAAAACCCATTTCTTCAGGCTTGCCTATAACCTTCACTAACCTGGTCACTACTTCCTCCACAGCCATGTCTTCCCCTCACCTCCTGTCTCTTTCCCCCTCCTTGTAGATTGTAAGCCCTCGCGGGTAGGCTCCTCTCTCCCTCTGTCGTGCCAATTGTCATTATCCCTTATCACTGTACTCGTTTGACTTATGTAATGTATGTAACCCCCTCGAATGTACAGCGCCCTGGAATCAATGGCGCTTTAAAATAAATAATAATACCTAGAAATAGGTAGGACACTGTTAATGGACATATATTGCAAAATGACTTGTTTTTGCAAAATCTTTAATATAAAAAGCAGCAATCCTTGTAGTGAGACGACCCCTTTAAAGATCTTGCAAATACAAATCAATTTGCAATATGTGTCCATTAACAGTGTCCCATCTATTCCTAGATATCCCTCTTGTATGGGCTGCATCAGCTCCTCAGGTCGCTATAGCTACAGACCTGTTCGATTTCTCCTGATAGGCTGTCAGTGCTGGTCGCTATAGCTACAGACCTGATGTCCTCAGCAGCTCGTCAGTAGAAGCCAGTAAATGCCCCTGAATTAAAAAATGAAACCCAGGAAACAGGACTGAGGTGAAATGAATTGTTGGAGTGAGACAACCCCTTTAAAAGGGTGGTCTCGCCAGGTGTTTCACAAAGAAGGTTTCGTTCATGGCTTCAGTCGCTTCCTGGTCAGGCTGTGGGTGGTGCTATAGCAGTGATTACTATATCGGCTCTGTATACAAAAAAAGCTCTGCTATTTACTCTGTCATGAGAGCAGGAAATGTTTATATAAAATCCAGAGAAACTTCAAAGCTAAAGTAAACAAAAGCAGTTAGTCTCCTTTGTTTGTTAGGTCAGATAACACTCAAGTTGCCTGCAGTCCTGTGTGCCGACCTGTGTAATGATGTCACTGCTATCAGATAAGACAAAGAACAGGGGAGAGCAGGTCAGTAACCTAGAGAAACCTGAGTGCACTCAATCACTTTTATCTCCTCAACAAAGAAAAATAAACAAAGCAATCTATTTGAAAAAGGTCTTCATTGCTCACTACAAAGATTTGCTTTCAACATATAGGGAATGGTAAATGAATACTTTAAAGGGGTTGTCTCACTACATTGATTCATCTCACCTCAGTCCTGTTTGCTTTCATTTTGAATTCAGGGGCGTGTTTACTGGCTTCTACTAGTCTGTAGCTATAGCAACCATTGCTGTCAGCCTATCAGGAGAGATCAAACAGGTCTGTAGCTATAGCGACCTGAGGAGCTGAAGCAGCCCATACAAGAGAGGATATCTAGGAATAGGTAGGATATTATTAATAGACACTTATTGAAAAGTGACTTGTTTTTTTGCAAAATCTTTAACATAAAAAGCAGCAATCCTTGTAGCGAGACAACCCCTTTAACACTATAGAAAGGATTAGCCGGCCGTCAGGTAAGACTCACACCTGCATGGTCTATGGGACAGGCTCCCTATAATCTTACATCACTGATGTTAAACTTTGGGCCACGTATAATTCACCACAGCAACGCAATGTCTATTATTTACTGTGGATACAAAATTGCACATAACCTCGCAACAGTTGCAGATGTTTCAACATGTGCTGTATTGGTCACAAGGTGGCAGGCGATTCATGCATGTTGCTGTTTAACCTGAACATAATAGGGTTTTATCAAGGAGTAAAATTGATGTGGGAAGCTTGCAATTTAAATAAACACTTTCACCATTCATCATTAGTAGAATTTCTGTATCATTTTTGTTTTAGCTGCTCCCTTAGTGATCCATAGTGTACAGCTCCTCTCCAGGTGATCTGACCAGTGACGAGAGCTCCTCAGTCCTGGCCACACGTGCTCAGACATCACCACTCCTGTCAGGCAGCTACTATCAGTCTATTTCTTACTTGGTAATCACACACACTTACTGCTGAGCAAGTGTTAAACCCCTGGTGCTGTCATTCTACTCCTGTCCTTTGTACTCCTTAGTAATCACACACACTCCCTGCTGAGCAAGTGATAAACCCCAGGTGCTGTCATTCTACTCCCGTCCTCTGTACTCCTTAGTAATCACACCCACCCACTGCTGCGCAAGTGTTAAACCCCAGGTGCTGTCATTCTACTCCCATCCTCTGTACTCCTTAGTAATTAGTCAAACAGTGCAAACAAATAAAAAGAAAACTTAGGTGTGTGCACTGAGAAAAATAAATCCACTTATTTGGTTCCTGAACCTATCACCCCAATGCTGAAAGGCAGAAGTGCTTACCACTCAGCTACATTGGAGTTACTCACAGCTCTTTACATAGACAGACCTTTGTTTGACTAGAGTGAGCACACTGTGGGGAAAGGCATGGTGACGTCAAGCCTGCTGGGTCACATGATATACAGTTCAAACAAATCATACACACCCCATTTTGAACACTAAAAGCAGAACAAACCAGACGTGAAATGCCTTTGTGGCAAAACCCTGATAAGAGGGTTGTCCACCTACCCTTTTTTAATGGCCAGCATAGAGTTGGGCCTGGAAGAAAATCAAGAAAACTAAGCTCGGGGATACTCCGCTCTGAAGTGCTCTTCGTTCCAGTGATGCATCTGTCGGTCCTCTGTCATATTAAACGAAACATCTCCTGTTGCAGTTAATTTCAGTTAATTTCCACCATAGACTTTGATAGTATATCGCTAGTTAAAGGGAACCTGTCACATAGGTTGTGCCCCCCTTGCTGAGTGCAGCACAAGCTAGGGTCAGACCTGCTGTTTCCAGCGCTGTGTCCCTTATTCTGTAAGATGCTGGAGTTTTAGAGCATTTACCCCTCAAATCTTATTCATGAGCAGGTGTTAGCTCCACCCACCAAAAGCTAGCCCCGCCCACTGACAGTAATTCACATGTTTCTACCTATTCAAAGTAATAGGCTTATCAGTTGAGGTGGGCGGGGCTAGCTTCAGGTGAATGACTCTTGGAATGACTCTTCTGCCTGAAAACTGCAGAGAGAACACAGCGCTCCCCTATACTGGGAACTCCCATAGAAAAGAATGGAGAGAACACAGCGCTCCCCTCTACTGGAACTCCATAGAAAAGAATGAGAGAACACAGCGACCCCCTGTACTGGGAACTTCCATAGAACAGAATGGAGAGAACACAGCGCTCCCTGTACGGGGAACTCTCCATAGAACAGAAATGGAGGGAACACAGCGCTCCCTGTACTGGGAACTCCCATAGAACAGAATGGATGAGAACACTAGCGCTCCCCTGTACTGGGAACTTCACATAAAACAGAATGGAGGAAACAGCGCTCCCCTGTACTGGGTACTCCTATAGAACTGAATGGTGTGATGACCGCGCTCCCCTGTACTGGGAACTCCCATAGAACAGAATGGAGAGAACACAGCGCTCCCCTGTACTGGGAAAAACCATAGAACATAAAGGAGAGAACACAGCCCTCCCTATACTGGGAACTCCCATAAAAAGAAATGGAGAGAACACAGCGATCCACCTGTATTGGAACTACAATAGAAAAGAATGGAGAGAACACAGCGCTCTCCTGTACTGGGAACTCCATAGAACAGAATGGAGAGAACACACCGCTCCCCTGTACTGGAACTCCATAGAACAGAATGGAGAGAACACAGCGCTCCGCTGTACTGGGAACTACAATAGAACAGTATGGAGAGAACACAGCGCTCCCCTGTACTGGGAACTCCTATAAAACAGAATGGAGGGAACACAGCGCTCCCCTGTACTGGGAACTCCCATAGAACAGAATGGAGAGAACACAGCGCTCCCCTGTACTGGGAACTCCCATAGAGCAGAATGGAGTGAACACCGTGCTCCCCTGTACTGGGAACTCCAATAGAACAGAATGGAGAGAACACAGCACTGCCCTGCACTCGGAATTCCCATAGAGGAGAATAGAGAACATAGCGCTCCCCTGAACTGGGAACTCCTATAGAACAGAATGGAGAGAACAGCGCTTCCCTGTACTGGAACTCCCATAGAACATAAAGGAGAGAACACACCGCTCCCCTATACTGGGAACTCCCATAGAAAAGAATAGAGAGAACACAGCGCTCCCCTGTACTGGGAACTTCCATAGAACAGAAAGGAGAGAACACAGCGCTCCCCTGTACTGGGAACTCCTATAAAACAGAATGGAGGGAACACAGCGCTCCCCTGTACTGGGAACTCCCATAGAACAGAATGGAGAGAACACAGCGCTCCCCTGTACTGGGACCTCCAATAGAACAGAATGGAGAGAACACAGCCCTCCCCTGTACTGGGAACTCCCATAGAGCAGAATGCTCCCATAGAACAGAATTACGTCCCCGAGGGGGGAGATAAGTGACATGTGAATTACCAGAGGCGTATATGCGCCGCTGGTAATGCAAGTCTATGGGCCGGCGAGGTGCCGGCCCCCTGTTCCCGCCCCCAGCCACACGGCGTAATTGCGGGGCGTAATTACGTCCTGCAAATACATTGTGTGAACCTAGCCTAAGAGAACTGCCAAGATTTATACATCTATAAATGAGTTACTGTAACCACCAAGCGTCAGTGCCTTGTTAGAGTAAAGCCCGCTTCTCTTTCATATTCATAATAACGTCAGCCTGCAGGAGTTAACAGCACACCCTACACCACCTGGCCTGTCTTACACTTGGCATAGTCAACAGGATCATGTGACCAGCATCCTGACGACTATGCCACCTATAAGATGGGCCAAGTGGTGTGGGGGGTGCTGTTAACTCCTTAATTCGAGGACATGAGGCAGTAATAAGACAAGTGGTGTCACTGATGACTGGGTGGTGGTCCTGGAGTAAGGACCACCAGGGCAGGGATGAAGCAAGGGACCTCCGGTGACATTGCTATGCCTTTCCCTCATACTAATATCAGCCTGCAAATGTTAACCATACACCCCAAACCACTGAGGTCCCTCTCAGGCTCCTTTCCCACCTGCGTTGGAGGCTCCGTTCGGAATGACGGAAGCTTCACTATTTTTTCTATTTAAAGGGAACCTGTCACATAAATTATGCCCCCTTGCTGAGGACAGTACAAGCTAGTGTCAGACCTGCTGTTCCCAGCACTGTGTCCCTTATTCTGTAAGATGCTGTAGTTTTAGAGCATTTACCCCTCAAATCTTATTCATGAGCAGGTGGTAGCCCCACCCACCAAAGGCTAGCCCCGCCCATTTGCCAATTATTCACATGCTGCTACCTATTCAAAGTAATAGGTTTATCAGTTGAGGTGGGCGGAGCTAGCCTCAGATGGGCGGGGTTTGAAAAAAAACTGACTCTTTGAATGACTCTTTTCTGGCTGAAAACTGCAGATTTGAGCATTAAATGGGTTGTCTCACTACATTGATTCATCTCACCTTAGACCTGTTTTCTTGGTTTCACTTTGAATACAGGGGCGTGGGAGCACAGGGGAATGGTACGTTAAACCCTAAAACTCTGTTACAAACCCTAACAAAATTTGATTCAAGCCGACACAAGTCGAATCACTTAGAATCGGGTTGAATTTGACATCAATTTAAATCAATAGGGTAACGCTATTCATGGCCAGCAGCTCTGCTGTATCAGCTGCCTGGAGTTCCCTCTAGAGGCAAAAGTTTATATGACATGTAACCAGCATTACTGCATCATCGTCCTATTAAAGCCACGTCCACACGACAAAAGTCAGAATACTCGTCGAATTCTGAATCCTAAACCCATGCTGTCTGATGAGTATTTTGTTACGGTTTTCAATGTGGATTTTAGGTCGTCTTTTTCCGTCGGATTTATAGTCAGAAAACCAGTCCCGTCCATCTCTATGGGGTTTTGGTTGTGAATCCGACATAAAAATGTTTGGGACACATTGTTTGACCTAAAATACAGAAAAATGAATATGTTCCAAGTTTTTTGTAAAAGCACTGTTTTTGAAATGCAACCTCATGTAGACAACTTGGATTTTCATTTGAGGTCTATGGGGATTGCTCTACAGTTTTAAAAACCCGAATCCTCGTAAAAATCCGACTGAAAATCATTGCCATGTAGACAAACCCTAAAAGGCGTCTGGACACTATAGGATCTATAGGAAGTTGTGGCACATCAGAGGATAGGCTATTGCAGTCCTCAGAAGGAAGGCGGCACAGCACTCATTCGCTTGATTTGTCCTGTACATAAACACTTCCCGCCGCCTGATGTGCAGGTAATGGCAGCGCATGGACGGAGTCGAGTCGCAGTTTTTTACACGGTGGAAGTAAAAAGTTGCAGGAGGGCATCATGAACCATCTAAAACAATTCTTCCAAGATTCCAAGCAGCATTTTAATAATGAAACACCATCACCCGGCTGACGCGTTTTTCGTCTGTAGAGCCCCTATGAGTAAGGACCGTGTATGTTCAGGTGACGCATTGCCAGGAAACTATGCCTGGTTCTAATGTAGGGGCATGTTGGCTCACTCTGCTATGGTCAGGGCTGCCATAAATGATTTCAGGGCCCTATACAGTTGAGACACGTGGGCCTCCTGCCCAGGCTTCGACTGGCCCACATGGGAGTAAGCCCAGTCCTTAGAGATGCAATAACTGTGTAATCTATGCTCTAAACACCACCCAGGGAGAAAGGCAGTGAAACAGAGACAGAAAGCAAGTCATGTACAGTAACTGTAGGATGGGCCCCAAGAATCAACTTGGAACTGGTGGGTACCAAGGATCAAGTCTAATAGGGTCCCAAGCATCAACTCTACTGGTGGACCCCAAGAATCAAATCTACTGGTGGGCCCCAAGAATCAATTCTACTGGTGGCCCTCAAGAATCAATTCTACTGGTGGCCCTCAAGAATCAAGTCTACAAGTGGGCCCCAGGAATCGAGTCTGCTGGTGGGCCCCAAGAATCAGATCTACTGGTGAACCGCAGGAATCAAGTCTACTGGTGGACCTCACGAATCAAGTCTACTAGTGGGCCCCAGGAATCAAGTCTACTGGTGGGCCCAAGGCACCTTGGCCCCTAAAGAGAGCCAATACTGCCCTGATATCACCCCTAGCTATGGTACTGCTATGACTGTCTTTGTTACAGGGGGTACGATAGTTGGCTAAATTATGGGGTCATAACGATCGCCATTTTTATTACAGTTCTTATGGAGGGTGCTGCAGATCCCATTCACATCACATTTATTTAACTTTGTTGCCAGTATCCATAGGGATACTATGTAGAAGGTATCCCAATGTATATCCTGGTGGAGCCATAGCGGTCTATATGACAAACATGGTGACTCTTTGGCTACTCCATTTTTGGTTTTCTGCACCCCGCCCATCCCCACAGGTTAGTAGACCAGTGCGGTGTGCTTATAAAGCTGGTGCATTTTTTTCTCTCTGGATTATAGAGGTCGGATGACCCAATTGAGAAGTCTGAACTGGACTCAAAAGAGAGGTAGGAACAGTGTAGGACCATCCGCATTGGGTCCCGTTGAAAGTCGGGAATGGCTTAAACATTTTTGATCAAAATATGTGAACTAAGAACCTCAAAGTTTTTAGTTTTTTTTCATCTTTGGCTACTCTTGCTCTATTTTACAATTGTAAGCAATGTATGTGCTGTGGTAGACCACCCTTTTTTTATGTCCGGCACATAAAATGTATGTGACAATGTTTGCCGTATTGTTTTCTACAACTCTACCACAGACTTCTTCTATCCACTCAGTAATGTCCGACCCTTGATTACTCTGTAAGCAGATTGTGGCCACGTCATGATAACTTTATCACACCAGCAACAGAGCCAAAAACATGATGTAGATGGGGCCTAAAATGGCCATGACACCCTAATAAGAACAAATGGCAGATACTGTAACCCAATGATGCAGTCAACCATAAAGATAGTAATGTTGCAACTAAAACACAGCCAACCAAATTGTCCCCATATTAAACCTTGCATTAGAGACATAAAACATGTGTGAATGGGACCTAAAAGGACCATGACATGACTATGGTGGATATTCCCAGTTGTGCTAATTTTTATTTTCCAGTTTTCCAGTTTTGAAGATGCAAAAAGGAGAGAAAATACAATGTGTCACACACACACCTAATGTTTGGTCTCATTGTATGGAATGTTATGGACTGGATTTGCTTAATGTACATGTACTTTTTTTTCTTTTTTTGCATATTTCCTGTATGTTATAATTGTTTGCTATGTATGATGCGTTCAATGAAAAATATCTGTGTCATGATCATGCCTGACAGACCCTCAGCTTTGAGTTCTGGTCGCCGGCCACGGCTGTTGCGACGAAAACCGTGGTTTTTAACATAATACTTTGTATGCTTAGTTACCAGTGTGAACTGAGTCTTTCCTTCCCTGTGTGTTAATTGATTACTGGCCAACGCCCGTGGCCAGGAATCCTCCAGCACCCTTTTAGTTAAACTGAGTTCCTCTTTGATTGACTGCTTTGTTTCCCTATCCGGCTTGGTGTTCTTTCCACCTATCACCTCCGCTCTGTGTTCACTAGTTCCCTATTTAAGGATTCCCTTACCTGTCCCCTGTGCCTGTTATATTGGGTCTTTCCTATACCTTTTGCTTGCCTGTGTCTTGTTGGATTTTCTGGTTACCTGACTCTGCTTGGCTTCTGACTATTCTTCTCTTCCTGATTTTGTACTGCATTGCCCGACAGTTACCGACTTGGCTCGTCTTACGTTTTTCTCTCTGTCTCCCGATTTGGTACTGCGCTGCCCGCTTGCTGCCAACCTTGCTTGTCTGACTTTCTCTTATGGTGTTTTGTATTTGTTTGTCTGTGTCTTGTGTTCCCACGTATTCAGTGTAGTTTTCAGTCTTCTGGTTGGGGCCGACCTTTTAAGGAGTCGGGTACCCCCAAAAGGCAGGGACAGGGGTTGGGACCAGCGTCAGGGCCTCACTCTGTCTGTGTCTTCTCGTGTGTCCCTGACTGGTCCCATACAATCTGATTTAAAAAAAAAAGGGCTGGATATTGTGACCCCTTGATGCATGAGCCAACCATAGTACCCACAATAACAAAGACAGTTATGGTGGCACCATAACACAACAAGACAAATTTACCCCATATTAGATCTGGCAAAAGAGCAAGAAAACATGATGTGAATGGGGTCTGAAAGGGCCTTGGCATCCCGATAAGAACTCTAATAGAAATGCCAGTTATTATAAACTTATGATGCAGCCAACCATAGTACCAACAATAACAAAGTCATGGTACCAGCATAACAATGCCAACCAAATTCACTCCCAAATTAGAATTGACGACAAAGCCATAAAATGTGATATAAATGGGGCCTAAGAAGGCTGTAGCACCCTGATAGGAACTAATAAAAATGGCAGATATTGTGGCTCTGTGATGAAGCCAACCATAAAGACAGTCACGGTGCCACCATAACACAACCAGCCAAATTGCCCCCATATTAGAACTGGCAAAAAAGCTGTAAAACGTGATGTAAATGGGGTCTAGGAGGTCTGTAGCACCCTCATAAAAACTAGTAAAAATGGCAGATACTGTGGCCCTATAATGCAGCCAACCATAAAGACAGTCATGGTGCCACCATAACACAACCAACCAAATTGCCCCCATATTAGAACTGGTAAAAAAAACATAAAATGTGATGTAAATCGAGCGTAAGAGGGCTGTAGCACCCTGATATGAACTAAAAATGGCAGATATTGTGACCTTATGATGCAGCCAACCATAAAGACAGACATCGTGCCACCATAACACAGCCAGCCAAATTGCCCCCATATTAAAATTAACATTAGAGATTTAAAACATGAAGTGAATGGGTCCTAAGAGGGCTGCAGCACCCTGATAAGAACTAATAAAAATGGCAGATATTGTGACCCTATAATGCATGTAACCATAAAGGCGGTCAAGGTGCCACCATAACACAGCCAGCCAAATTGTCCCCATATTAGAACTGGCAAAAAAGCTGTAAAAGCTGATGTAAATGGGGCCTAAGAGGGCTGTAGCACCATCATAAAAACTAATAAAAATGGCAGCTGATGTGACCCCATGATACAGCCAACTGTAGTACCACCATAACACAGCCAGCCAAAATGCCCCCATATTGAAACCAGCATTAGAGATTTAAGACGTGATATGAATGGGACTAAAAGGGCTATAGCACCCTGATAAGAACTAAAAATACTACTTTATTATGAACCCATGATGCAGCCAACCATAGTACCCCCAACAACAAAGACAGTCATGGTTCCATCATAACAGAGCCAGCCAAATATTCCCCATATAGAACTGGTGACAGAGCTATAAAACGTGTATAAATGGGGCCTCAGGGTGGTGGGTGCTTTTTTACGGCAATGATATGGGGATGCTATGACTGACAATGGTATAGTAAAAATGAGTGGAAACTGCATGTTTATGTGTGTGTGAGACCCTCTTGACAAAAGCCCTACATATACTATGACGGCCAGACAAAATTTAGCAAATTTATGTACATACCGCATTTTTCGGACTATAAGACGCAGTTTTTTCCTCCCAAATTGGGGAGGAAAATGGTGGTACGTTTTAAGTCCGAAAAATACGGTAGGTGCGTCTTCTGGTCCGGTGCGTCTTAAAGTCGAAAAATATGGTACTATGAAATTCAGTACGTGAGATCTAATTATTATTTCAACTGTAATTTATTCTTTGGTGGACGCATAAGGAAAGCGAGCGGTGATGGATATTTACATCAAAATAAATAATATAAATAAAATATATAAAAAAAAGTATCAAAAATTTGAATATTTTGCGGGTGCACCCCTGGATCACTTCCTCTCCTGCAGTATATCCTTTATCCCATGTCCACTTTGTATCGAACACTCTTTGTCCGCATGTTGATCTCTAGAATTGTGGATATGGGGGTAGGTACTGTCACTCCTGGTATTGACGGACAGTTGTCTTCTCCAGCCATTCATGGCTCTACAGAAATCTTTCCTTATGTTCTCGCTGACCAGGACATAGATGAATGGATCCGCCACGCTGTTGACGGTGAGCAGGCAAAGGAATATAGAATAGGCCGTATAAATCTCCTCTTCGAAATCACAGAAGTTTTCGGTAGTGTCCTTTAAGTAGTAAGCGATACCCCGTGTGAGCAACACAAAGTGATAGGGAGCGAAGCAGATCATGAATATGATGATGATGGTTATGGCTAGGTACTTGACCTTGGTCTTCTGCTGATCGGTGAAGCTGCCGCTGGTCTCGATCCTCTTTTTTATGACCGAGTTGGTATAAATGAGTATCAGTAGAGGAAGTAAAAATCCAATGATGAACCTAGCAACATAGAAATGAGCTATGTATGGCGGTATGGGCAAGGTTTCGAAACAAGTGGTTTGGTTTGGCGTTTGGACACCATCATTGATGATGAAGACCGTGGAATGAATAAGAGCCACCAAAGTACAAATCACCCCAGTGACCAGTATGGCAATTTTTTGCCTCCGGACCCCCCGGGACTCTAAAGCATATTCCACGGCCCAGTAACGATCCACAGAAATGCAGCACAAAAGCAGAATACTGATATATATGTTGTTGAAAAATATATATCCCGTAATCTTGCAGGTCAATGGTCCCCACTGCCAGTTATGGTCGTTTTTCACATACAGGATCCAAAGAGGAATGGTTCCAAGGTACATGAGTTCACTTAGAGACAAGCTGAACAGGTAGACAGCCAGCACGTTTTTGCGCCATATTTGTAGAAATGTCAACCACAAGGTCACAAGGTTAGCCGGAATTCCAATGACCAGAACGATGCTATAGAGTATGATGACAAAAAGGGCACTTTTCTCGTAGGGTGGGTGGCACTCAATGGAGGAGTTGTTCCATGCCGCCATTGTGGTATGGACATCCAAGGAAACATTCCCTCCTGCAAATTCTGGCTTCATTTTTGGCTACTGGAAATAAATGCACATAAAAAACTGGTTAGATATACAGGGACAAGATAAAATGGAGCATAAAATCTGTCACTGAGCAGGCGGTGGTGGCCATTTTCAACAAAATGGGTTGTACAGGATTAAAAATATAGCTGCTTATGGTAAAAAAACAGTATCACACCTGTCCATAGGATATTTTTGCAACCCCGTTGAAGTGAATGGGTCTCAGCTGCAATACAACTTGCAGACAGAGGTGGTGCTGTGTTTTTTTTTTGTTTTTTTTTTTTTGAAGCAGCCATATTTTACTTATCGTGGACAACCCAATTATATATTTACTGCCAGGGCATATGGACATCATAATGAAGGGTTCCCACTTGAATGTTGAAGTAGAAAGCAACTAAGGCTATGTGCAGACGACTTATTCACGCCGTAATTGCGGGACGGATTTCGCCCGCAATTACGGCGTGTGTACGAGGGCGGGAGGGGAGGCAGCAGCTCGCCGGCCCCATAGATAATGTGCATGTCACTTTCTCCCCGCTCGCCGTATTTCGCGAGCGGGGAGAGGAGACGGAATCCATAGTTCTGTATGAGAACTGTGGATTACCGTAATGACTGGGACGGATTTCAGCCGTATTGGAGCGCAGTACGGCACGCAATACGGACTGAAATCCGTCCCAAAATCAGCCATGTGAGCATTGCCTAAAAAGCAGTGTCTGTCACTTTGGTGGCGTAATGGGTACACACAGTGGACTGTCACAACTTCCTTCTGTTCTCAGACTTAGACTCTTTCACATATTTCTCTTCTAAAGGCCTTTAACAACCCCATACATAGACGGTCTTCTCTATCCAGGTACCGTGACACTCTCCCTCCACGATAAGGGTCTCCCCAATTCCACATGTAACTGGGCCTTCTGTATCCAGGTACCGCAACACTCTCTCCCCAGGATAAGGGTCTCCCCAATTCCATATGTAACTGGGCCTTCTCGGGATGCCCACTGTGCCTCGTGTAACGTTCCCCAGCCCTCTCTGATCCTCAGTTACTCTCTATTAACACTTCTGGCTGGCTGTATCTCTCTTGCTGCTCTGTACCTATTTTTACTGCCTCTTTCCGGTTACATTTCTGAGTTCTTGCCTTCTTTTCTTTGTGAGTATCTCTTGCTGATGTTCTGCCTCTTCCTGTCCTACTGCACTGCTGGCTGGTGTGTAGGTGACCCTGTGTGTTGGAACTACTCACAATAACAGGATCCTTTCTCTCTTAACGACTGCCCACCAACTTTTGGCGTCAGGCGGTGCAGGTCCTCTTTCTGCAGAGATGTCTTAAGATGTTGCTACAGAAAGAGGGGGTCTGCGGCTCCTAGTGCCGTAACTGCGCTAGGAATGGAGCTGTAGTCAACAGATCAGTTCCTAGAGCAGTCTCTGTGCACAACAGGGACTTGAGGAAATCTCTGATTGCCACCGATTAACTCTTTAATTACCACGGTCTGTGACAGCAGAACAATGGAAAGTTATTCCCCTGCTCCAGCGGGTCACCGGGAGTCCCAGTGCCCAATAAAGCCTGAGGAATATCTATGCAGTCAGCCCTGGGGACCTAGAGTAGCCCCAGAGCTGGATGTATAGTAAGCCTGCTGGGCACACTGTGCACACTGTGTGTAATGTATTCACACACAGGAGTATGCTAAAACATTACAAAGTTTAAAAAACTGTGGAAAAAAAATAAATCAAATAATAAATAAAAAATAAATATTCAATAAAAAAATGATTGTGCATACCTACCACAAAAAACAAACAAAAAAAAAACAACTACTACACATATTAGAAAACTGCACACCACTGTAATAACCTGTAGATTGAATCTAATTAGTGTGAAATGTGAATGGTGTAAAAAAAAAAATATGAAAAAAAGGGAAAACACTTTTGTTCATGTTGCAATTTTTTTTTTAAAATAAGCAGTCATTCATATGTAAACTCAAAGTATCCCCCCCCCAAAAAAATACAACTTCTCCCGAATACAATAAGTCCTTATTCAACCCTGCCATAGAAAAAATAAAAATGTATGACAGTTGAAAGGCAGAAAGGCAAAAACGACAAAATTTGAGCTAATAATTAAGACCTTTTCAGGCCTGGTGCTTAAAGGGGTTTTGCCAAGAAGTGAGTTCCTCACCTATCAGGCTGATACTCCCTTCTTGAGGTTTGAAAAAGGGACGTTGTGTTTCTGTGTTAATAAAAAACAAGTACCTCCTCTGTGATGTCATCACTCCACCTCCCATGCACGTTCCTGATACTCAGTCTCTGTACTTGAGCAAACATGTTATTTGGCTAATCCACAGGGGATAACTGTATTGTGCAGAAGTTTCTCCCTCTTATCTGCTCAAGAAAGAAGATAAGCTCTGAGCAGGCAGCGTCTTTCATTTGTTCACGAACTGCTGCAGGGAGGAGAGGAGGGCTGAGCAGGGAGCGTCTGCATGTTTACTCAGATAATTATATTACAACCAGTGGATTCTCTATACAAAAGACACAGGATCTTTCTCCCCAATCCCTTCAAATCTCCTTCATGTTCCCTGCCATCAGATAAGAAGTGCAAACAATACAAGGCAAGCTTGGCCAGATCAGTTCCTGTCAGCTCCTGGTTGTGTCTACAGTAATGTAAACTGTCAGGAAACTAAGGGCATGTAAGTCAGGCTGTAGCTCTCAGAGGCTTCACTTTTTTTAATGACATATATTTAGAAAAGTGATTAAATACCCATTTTGGAGAATCCCATGTCAACAATAGATTGTGGCAAAACCCCTTTAAGGGATTAACATCAACTACCTGAATTAGCTGAGTCTACAATAGCAGGATCTTTCTAAAAGTCTGCAGGCCCTCTGTTCTCTTTCCCAGGAGGCCTTGGTAAGTTTACTCTCTGATTGGTTACAGTGCTTAAAGCACCAGTCTCAATTAAAAGTACAACGTCACTATACAAAGGCAGCTCACACGTCAGATTTTCCAATTGGAAAAGTCTGACGTGTAATCCTGGGCAAGGATTTTAACGTAGAATCCGACGCGAATTCCTCAGTCAAGTCCATTGTGTGAACTTACCTGAACAGTAAATGAACCTCTATGCATACAGTAGATACACACAGAATACACCGACAAGACCACTTGCAATTTGCACCACTTGCAAATTTCCATTCTTTATCAGTTTTGCTTCCAGGGGAGAACATATCAGTATAAGGCCTGGTTCACACGGCTTATTGCCGACGTAATTGCGGGGACGGATTTCGCCCCGCAATTACGCCGGCAGCCGTGCAGCGAGGGCGGGCAGCTCGCCGACCCCATAGACTGTCATTATCTACGGCGTGTACGCGCCGTAAATAATGTGCATGTCACTTTCTCCCCGCCCAGCGGATTTGCCGAGCGGGTAGGAGTGACAGAATCTACAGTTCTCTGAGAGCAGTGGATTACCGTAGTTACTGGGACGGATTGGAGCTGTACTGCAGCGCAAATACGGCGCGCTGTACGGCTCCAATCAGCGCCCAAATAAGCCGTGTGAACGAGGCCTAAAGGCGCTCGTAGCACTTAGATGCCTAATGACTCCATTCTATGGAGCTGTAAGGACTCCTTATATATTGTGCACTAGGCTCTTTTTCTGTGTAAGAGGTCTAATACTTTGTTTTTTTGGATGTGCTCAATGTGGTGCAGAAAGCAGCGATGAGTAACCCGACCGTTAACAGTTTCTCAGTCAAATACCTAGAAATAGGTTTCTGGTAAAACCTGTGAAACTACCACTGTCTGATACTCACTGTGTCATATCATAAGACATGCTAAAGCAACCACAGAGATGAGGTGACGGATAGAGCTGTGACCCTACGGGCTCTACATACGTGGTGTCTTACACAGGAGGAGCTGTGTGATGTAAACGGGCAGAGCACCCGCAGGATGTGACCAGAGGACGTCACCAGGGTGGGACTTAGGTTGAATACAAAATGAGTCAATTCAGTAAAAGTTGACAGTCCGATTTAAAAATCCAGACCATAGTTCAATTATTGTGGGGAAAATCCAATCCACGTGACTGGTAAAATCTGCACCAAAAGCTGCACAATCAATTGCAGATTTTTACATGCAGATTTATCTACCTATTTGCTGTGGAAAACTTCTGCTGCAAAACTGTCCCATGTGCATTCACCCTAATGCAGAATATAAGGCCGAGCATAAGGAGAGGCCACCTTGTTAGGGGATAGATGGAGCATCCTGTAGGTTGAAGGGATACAGGGAAAGAGTTAAGCAGGGTGAGGGTATATAAGGGCAAGCAGGGCCAGGACAACGGCAGGTGACCGCCTAGGGCTCTACTTCATCCCAGGCTGGAAGTGGGTACAAATAGGTATGGAGTGGCCTGAATTTTACATTGGGAGGGGAGAGGTGGGGGAGCTACATGCCTTATTTGCCTAGGGCACCAGAATACCTTGTCACCTTGTCCCAGCCCTGAGGGCAGGGGCGTAGCTACAGGGGGTGCAGCGGTAGCAGTCGCTACCGGGACCTGCAGCCTGAGGGGGCCCATAAAGCCCTTCTGCCACAGCATTGTAAATAGCACATGGTAACTGAGGGGCCCCATTTCACTATTTGCACCAGGGCCCAGAAGCTTCAAGTTACGCCTCTGCCTGAGGGCAAGTCATTGGTTATGGGAATAAAGGTAAGGGGTTAAACAGGGTGAGCTGAGGATATATAAAGGCAGGTCACATGGGGGCATGGATGAGGGATGGATGGAGCACCCTTTAGGATGAGCAGAGAGAGGGAAGGGATTAAGCAGGGTGAGGTGAGGGTATACAAGGGCAAGTCACATGAGAGCAGTGGTTCCTGTCCTCCCACTCTCCATCCCTATTTTTATGGTAGTGGAGAACTATTGGTGTAGAATTTTTGGTAGTCGGGAGGTGAGGCTGAGATATGTCACACTGGCTATTGGCAAGGGTGGAGGTCCTTGGAATTGGTGGAAAGTTGAGGTTGTTATGGGGACACAGAGAGCCCTTATGGTGGAAATTGGTGCCTCCGAGCCAGTGCTCATCAGCAGGAGGTAAAAAGTTATGGTTCAGTGCTCAGGATATTACAACACAGATTTCGGGGCTTTGAGGACCTTCCCACCTAGTGTCCATATTATGGAAGTGGATTCACTATATTTTGTTTATAAAATGCACACTGTGGCCAATTTAATCCAAAACGGGTGTCTATATGTTGTTGTTTTTTTTAAGTGTTTATTTTAAGAAGAAATTTTTCTTTTTACAAAACAAATTAGAAACCCAATTACCACCATCCATCAATAACATTCAAACCTTCCAAAATTTGTATTACATGAGGTATCACAACCTATCCTTATAGACAGAAAAACAATTCGTACAGGGTGTCTATATGTTTGATTTACAGGAAAGTAGTGGAGGATTCAATTGGTTTACAGCGAGTGGATAGTGCCATCTTCATGTCTGTGCTCAAAAAAGTTGCCATGCTATCAAAACTAAGACTAAGGGCCACATGTATGAAAACTGTAACCTATGGGCGAAAAAGTGAGTTTTAGACCTAAACAGTTTTCATACATGGGGCCCTCCGAGCTTCTGAAAGTTTGGCTGAGATGTTGCCTAAAAAGCGTGAGAAGGTCAATGAAGGTCCCTGTACATTGCAGCATTCAGATGGTCTACTCTGTAGGTAGAAGTCCACCGCAAGCTCTCCAGGAAGTCGGGTGATGGTCACCACAACTAGCTGAACCACTATTGAGAAACAAACCATTGTGTAACCACCGCGATTATACCGAGGGCAAATAACCAACCGTAAGGGGAACCCTGAAGATCTGCTTCAAGACGTTGTTCCTAATTTTGCTACTTCGTATTCTTACTCGCTAACTTAGTCAGAAAAGTCCTAGGAAAGACCGAGCTAAAAATAAGACTGCGATATTCTTGGGAGGTCTGTTTGCTTGCAGTACATTTATATTTGTGTCATGTTTGTATTGCAGATATTCACATTAAGGTCATGATCATCTATGAAAAACAAGCTGCAATGTTTTGCAAAAATGTTAGTATTGGCGAGCTCCTCGGTTACAATAACATTGTGCTAAGGAATTCTTAAATTTCCCGTTATCCATTTATCTATCATATTATAAGCTATTATGAGAAATTGGGGAAACTACAGCACAGATGATTGCGCTCAGGAAGTCTTCCTTTCGTACTTCGAGTCTAGTCTAACCACACGTCCTTTCCGGATAGGTTCATGCTCCTACGAGTTATCAGTGTCTATCACATACAATCAAATTACAATGACCCAAATTTAGATTTGCAGTAACATACTGAGACTTAAAAAGGACTAAAGGGATCATTTGCTCCAAATAACCCATCTCCAGGTAACCTGTTAGAACACCTTAACCCCTTCCTGACAACCGGTCATAATAATATGGCTCTTCGGTTTTTTTCCTCTTTGCCTTCCAAGAGCCATAACTTTTTTTTATTTTTTCATCTACATAGATATATGACAGCTTCTATTTTGCAGGACAAGATATACGCTTTAATGAGGTCATTGATTGTATGCATAGAATGTACTGGGAAACCGAAATTTTTTTTTTAAGTGGGGTGAAATTTGAAAAAAACGTTCTTGCGCCATGTTTGTGGAGGGGGGATTGTTTTTACGACTATCACTCTTTGGTATATAATATAATATGTTCTCTGTATTCTGCAGATCGATATAATTCATTCAATACCAAACATGTAGGGTTTTCGTTATGTTTTAGTGCTGTTAATAAAATGCAAACACTCTATTTCTTACAGGGGTTGTCTTACTACAAGGATTGCTGCTTTTTATATTACATATCTTGAAGAAACAAGTCACTTTGCAATATGTGTCCATTAACAGTGTCCTACCTATTCCTAGATCTCCCCTCTTGTATGGGCTGCATCAGCTCCTCAGGTCGCTATAGCTACAGACCTGTTCGATCTCTCCTGATAGGCTGACAGCGCTGGCTGCTATAGCTACAGACCTGTTCGGTCTCTCCTGATATTCTGACAGCGCTGGTTGCTATAGTTACAGACCTGGTCGATCTCTCCTGATAGGCTGACAGTGCTGGTTGCTATAGCTACAGACCTGTTTGAGCTCTTCTGATAGGCTGAAAGCGCTGGTTGCTATAGCTACAGACCAATTTGATCTCTCCTGATAGGCTGCCAGCGCTGGTCACTATAGCTACAGACCTGTTGTCCTCAGCGGCTCGTTACTGCAGCCTAGTAGAAGCCAGTAAACACACCCCTGAATTGATAAGTGAAACTGAGAAAACGGGACGAATCAATGTAGTGAGACAACCCCTGTACGCGCCCCAATATGCTGTGTGAACATACCCTAAGGGGCTAAAAAGAAATAAATAACTAATGTAAAAATGACATGGAAATAAAGAAAAAAGGCGTAAAAACTAGTAGCATAACCGAGTGCAAGAAAGCGTTCACACCCGCGTGTACTATGGGAAGGGAAGAACGTGCCCAGTCAGGAAGTGGTTAACCAAATGGATCTTAAAGATAGAAAGATTCTTTGTTGCCCCTAGCAACCAATCAGAGCGCAGCTTTAATTTCTTACACCTCTGTGGAAACATGAAAGATGCGCTTTGATTGGTTGCTACGGGCAACCACACCAGACATTCTGTTGGTTCTGTTGGTTATGTGCAGGTTCCTAGCAACGGTCCCTAAAATGTGTACATCCTGGAAAACCGCCACAAAGAAAACTAGCAATTTATGGTAATACAAAGTATATTGGTATTCTATGTAAATTATAGCTTCTGGGCTCCTCTAGTGGTTTACGGTCTGAATCAGACCCAAGAGTCGATTGCTAAGCTCTTACCAATCAAACTGAGGCCTTAACAACCGACTTAACGACTGTTCGAGCCTTTACAATTAAGTTACATGTCCCCCAGTATAGGTAATAGAGTCCCCAAGTAAGTTATATGTCCCCCAGTATAGGTAATAGGGTGCCCCAGTAAGTTATATGTCCCCCAGTATAGGTAATAGGGTGCCCCAGTAAGTTATATGTCCCCCAGTATAGGTAATAGGGTGCCCCAGTAAGTTATATGTCCCCCAGTATAGGTAATAGGGTGCCCCAGTAAGTTATATGTCCCCCAGTATAGGTAATAGGATGCCCCATAAGTTATATGTCCCCCAGTATAGGTAATAGGGTCCCCCAGTAAGTTATATGTCCCCCAGTATAGGTAATAGGGTGCCCCAGTAAGTTATATGTCCCCCAGTATAGGTAATAGGGTGCCCCAGTAAGTTATATGTCCCCCAGTATAGGTAATATGGTTCTCCAGTAAGTTATATTCCCCAGTACAGGTAATAGGGTGCCCCAGTAAGTTATATGTCCCCAGTATAGGTAATAGGGTCCTCCAGTAAGTTATATGTCCCCTAGTATAGGTAATAGGGTGCCCCAGTAAGTTATATGTCCCCCAGTATAGGTAATAGGGTCCCCCAGTAAGTTATATGTCCCCCAGTATAGGTAATAGGGTCCTCCAGTAAGTTATATGTCCCCCAGTATAGGTAATAGGGTCCCCCAGTAAGTTATATGTCCCCCAGTATAGGTAATAGGGTGTCCCAGTAAGTTATATGTCCCCCAGTATAGGTAATAGGGTGCCCCAGTAAGTTATATGTCCCCCAGTAGGTGGATATATAGGTTATATGTCCCCCAGTAGGTATATAGACAGGTTACGGGTCCTCCAGTATGTATATAGGTAGGTTATAAGTCCCCTAGTTGGTATATAGGTAGGTTATAGGTCCCCTAGTAAGTATATAGGCAGGTTACAGGTCCCCTAGCGGGTATATAGGTACGTTATAGGTCCCAAAGTAGGTGTGTATATATATATATATATATATTATATATATATATATATATATATATATATATATATATATATATATATATAGTAGGTAGGTTATAGGTCCCCCAGCAGGTATATAGGCAAGTTGTAGGTCCCCCAGCAGGTATATAGGCAGGTTATAGGTCCCCCAATAGTTACATAGGCAGGTTATAAGTCTAATGGGCTAATTAAAAATAAAAAAAACTAACAGTACTCACCTTTCCCCTGCTCCCTGAAGCTCCTGCTGTTCTCCATCTTCTTCCTGCACAGGCAGCATGATGACACTCTCGCCGCCTGTGCTGTGTACTCTCGTGAGCCGCAAGCCTAGTTGTGGCTCACCGGAGTACTCTGCAGAAGCCGTCAATTGTATGTGCGTCCAGAGGACATACTTACAATTAGTCCCCGGTGGCACCACCATCGCCGATAACTTATCGACTGGTATCGACTTGGGATCTTAACGATTGGCGGCGTCAGGGACTAGTCTGAATAGCCGCCAAAATACACTGAGGGCGACATGTATGATCTAGCCGTACAGAGGCCAGTTCAAAATCACTTTAAAGCAGTGTAGAATGCGTCAGTATGTATGGACCTGTTCTTCTGCAGTTCATACATAGAGGCGCATTGTAGATGTAATCTTGGAGCTAAGTCTATCTGTACCGCATAGTAAAAAAAAGTAGAAAAGACTCCACAGAATTCCTGACAGCTCAAGCCATGCTTACTGACATAAAATCGCATGTCACCATAGTTTCTATTCACTGACATGCTATTCTTTTATTTCTAGCCTGCTGTGGTGCATTTAGAATCAATGATAATACCATAATAACAGGATTTAAAGGGGTTGTCTCACTACAAGGATTGCTTTTTATGTTAAAGATCTTGCAAAAACAAGTCACTTTGCAATATATGTCCATTAACAGTGTCCTACTGATTCTGAGATGTCCCCTATTGTATGGGCTGCATCAGCTCCTCAGGTCGCTATAGCTACAGACCTGTTCAATCTCTCATGATAGGATGTCAGCGCTGGTTGCTATAGCTACAGACCTGTTTGATCTATCCTGATAGGCTGCCAGCACTGGTTGCTATAGCTACAGACCTGGCTTCTACTGCAGCCTAGTGGAAGCCAATAAACATGCCCCTGAATTCAAAATTAAACCAAGAAAACAGGACTGAGGGAAGATGAATCAATGTAGTGAGACAACCCCTTTAAGTAACTGCTGTATTGGTTTTATTCATTTATATTGTTAAATTTAATATTAATATTAAATGATACAATTTTATATAAATGTTATAGGATAATTGGGGGGTGGGGTAACATTTAATATTCATTTTATATTATAGAATTTAATATTTATTTTATATTATTTAATTTTATATAGTTTGATAATTATTCTGAATTTGTTTGTATGATTTCAGTGGCATAAGTTAAGAAATAAATGATATTTTATAGCCCTACTGGCAAATCTTCTGCCACTATGACAACCCTGGCTCAGGTAAACCACTTGTAACTTGGTCTGCCTGTTCCAGCAGTAATGGGTTTAGTTTTGTCGTCCTCCAGTCAGAAATGTGTAGAATCATACGGTTGTGGTGTGACGCCTCCAGAACGCCCCCAAGTGCCGCAGGCACCTCATAATGCGCCTAATTTTGGAGTGCCCCTGCTTATACATCTAGAGAACAGGGCTGCGCCAGTTTGTGGGCTGAAAGTACACCAGAATACTGGCATATTTCTGTTCATAGATGTCGCCCTAAATGCTCATCTAGATGCAAGCATAGAATGGAGTATTTTTGTTCAAACCAATATCTATAGAAAACTTTTATTTGCATTTCTTTTTTACGTCGCCAGTCTTATGCAATTAAAAACTACATATAAAATATTGTTCTAGCTGTGAAAGAAAACTTTTGTTTGGAAGGGGAGATGTATCTCAATTTACTTCAGCTGCTACTTATCTCTACATAGTCTCATTACAAATAGTAGGTAAAGACAAAGGGGCGACATGTCCGAAAATTGGCGTTGCCATGGCAGATTTTAGGTGCATTTAATTAGTGTAAAGTGCACCTGAAAAACGATACTTTTAAAAATTTGGTGTCAAGTATACCTTGCATAGTAAACTTAATGCACTAAAAAGGCGCATTGTGCAATCACAGAGCTTAGTGAATCACTGCTAGTGTATGTAATGCACTTAACGAGGCGCATTGCATTATGGAGGCGCACAGCGTACTATGTTTATTGCGCCTTTTTAGGCGCATTGCAATGTGCCGCGCTCGGCATATAACGTGCCTAGTTTTGGTATATTATAGTCCATTTATATTGAGAATATGGCGTCAAAGGCTATTTGGGCACAAGATACACCAAAATTATGGCACATTCGTATTGGGACATTTCGCCCAAAATGATGGCTCTATTGTTCTCTCCCACAGGGATAGATAATATTACACTAGACCATGAGCAATACATGAAAGAAAAACTAGGATAATCTTTTTCTGCACTCACAGTTATCAGAAGGGAAGTCAGAATGTGTAAAATGCTTGGGAGAACTTTAGAAAAGTATGTGAAAAAATTATAGAAAAAAACAACAACAAAATTAAAAAGAAGTCAGAGACAATAGCCAGAAAGTCATGTATATAGGGGAACTTTAAAAAATATATTAAAAACCACCCACTCATTTAAAAAAAAGTTAAACCCCCCTCCCCCACATAATAGTCACATATTGCTTGTCAATATGTAAAAAGAAAAGTTTTGATAGTAGTGTTCCTTCATAGGGACACTATCATAAAAAAAGTTTTCACATATTGACAAGCAGCTGTTATATATTTTTTTCCTTTTTTCTAATTGAGTGTTTTTTTAAATATATTTTTTAATGCTCATGTATATGACTTCCCAGATTGTGTCTCAGACTTTCTCTTTGTGAGCTCCGATAGCACAGCAGTGAGTGGATTGTTTGATGGTTCTGTTCCAGGTCGAATTTGGCCTGAGAGGTGTAAGTGATTTTATCAGGACCGAATAAGTGTAAAAAAAAAAAAAAAAAAGCTGGAATCCCTGAGTGCAGAAAAAGTTTAACCCATTCTCCTTTCATGTATTGCGCTTGTCATTGCCCAGTAATCTTGTTTATTGTTATCTATCCCTGTCCAGAGAACAATAGAGCAATCATTGTCATTACCTACTATTTGTAATAAGACATTGTTAAAAAGATTTGTTTTTTCAGGAATATTGGTTTCAACAAAAATACTCCTTTCTGATGGAAGTATCGTTTTAATTAAAAAAAATGATTACGTCTATGGCTATGCTATAATGGCAGATGGTGAGTACAGATGACATTTGAGAGCACTGAGAGCTATGGCCATGTTCACACGGCATAATTGCGGCAGGTACAGGACGGCCGCAATTACGCCGGGTGCTTTGGGAGTCGGGCTGATCGCAGCGCGATGGGGGGGGGGCATTGACTGTTATTATTCGCGTTGCGTATTCGCCACAAGTAATTGACATGTCACTTACCTCCCCGCGCGTACAATATGATCGTATTGTACCAGGGGGGAGAGGAGGCGTAATCCATAGTTCTCTATGAGAACTATGGATTACCGTTATTTCAGCGCGGATCTTGCTCGTATTAGAGCACAAATACACCGCGAAATGCGCACCGAAATTTGCCCGTGTGAACATAACCTATAAGGACCAGGGCCGGATACCGATAGGCTTAGTTAGCGCCTGTCTATAGGCGGCTGAAGAGGAAAGGCACCTACAACTTCCATAGACAGGGACAGTTTATAGTATTTTGGAGTCCAATCTCATATAGTCCAGCAATTATATCATATTTCTTCAAAAAATTATACTGTTTTAGCAATATGGAGATAAACTAAGAGATGGAAGCAATGAGGGACATCTGAATTCAGGCTTTGGTTAGGAGCATAACATGAGGCCTACAAGCCAGATGTGCCCCCCAAAGGATTTCTGGCGGCCTGCAAAGGGGCAGGGCTTGTTAAAGTTTCTTATGCTCTTTTCTAATGCTCTTATGTGGAAGCATACAGGAGACGAGTACGGGCACAGTTATGTGTATAACCCTGTAACATGTTACAAAAAAAGAGTCTATGTTGCCTCATCACAGCAAACTCATTAAAGGGGTGTTCTCACCATGCTGTTTCACAGAGTCGGCTCTCCACACCAGAGCCGGGACGATGGGTAGGCAGAGGTAGGCGATTGCCTAGGGGGACACCTCTGCCTTTCACGTGGGGGGCGCACAGTCACTTACTGTATACCAGTCCTTTATTGATTTATAAAGTTGCGGCTGCCTGACTGCAGCGCTGCTATCGGCGGCGGCTGCTGCTGCTTGGCCCGCCCCTTACTCTGCTGCTTCAGTTCTGTCCGCAGGCAGGTAGAGTCGGAGCAGTCACAGACAGCCAGTCAGTCACAGGAGAAAGATGCGGGGCCCGGCGGACAAAACTGAAGCAGGTAGCTGCGCGGCGCCTGTGCAGCGGAGTAAGGGGCGGGCCGAGCAGCAGTAGCCGCCGCCGATAGCAGCGCTGCAGTCAGGCAGCCGCAACTTTATAAATCAATAAAGGACTGGTATACAGTAAGTGACTGACCAACGGTTCAAAATAGTGGAACATAGCCCCTATAGACCTGCCTGCCTATATATCTAGCCCCAAAGCCCTGCCTGCCTATATATCTAGCCCCTATAGCCCTGCCTGCCTATATATCTAGCCCTATAGCCCTGCCTATATATCTAGCCCCTATAGCCCTGCCTGCCTATGTATCTAGCCCCTATAGCCCTGCCTGCCTATATATCTAGCCCTATAGCCCTGCCTATATATCTAGCCCCTCTAGCCCTGCCTGCCTATATATCTTGCCCTATCGCCCTGCCTGCCTATATATCTAGCCCTATAGCCCTGCCTATATATCTAGCCCCTATAGCCCTGCCTGCCTATATATCTAGCCACTATAGCCCTGCCTGCCCATATATCTGGCCCCTATAGCCCTGCCTGCCTATATATTTGGCCCCTATAGCCTACCCTATGCCTGCCTATATATGTGGCCCATATAGCCTACCCTATGCCCTGCCTATATTTGGCCCCTATAGCCCTGCCTTCCTATATATTTGGCCCCTATAGCCTACCCTATGCCCTGCCTGCCTATATATGTGGCCCATATAGCCTACCCTATGCCCTGCCTGCCTATATATATGCCCCCTATACCCTACACTTCCTTGCATATCGGTATAATGTATGGATTTTTCATACACAACATATTTCATATAAATATATCCCAATAGACTACACCTACTCCACTGTTGTGTGTCGGAATTGTGTTTGTTTTTTTCCCCTTATTCTACCTAGCTGGGGAGAGCACAGGTACGTCTGTTAAGTTAGGGTCAGATTTAATTTTTAGTTTTTATTTTTTTTTTGAAGGGGGTAGGGGGGAGGGGCGCTATTGGTTGTACTTGCCTAGGGCACCAAAATGCCTTGTCCCGGCCCTGCTCCACACCCAGCATCAGGCTTGTAGTTCCTGTTCAGGCTGTGAGCAATGCTGTAGCAGTTATTGGAATAATCGCTCATTCCCATTCATGTCTATGGAAGTTCAGAATGCAGCCGAATAAAATATAATATGGCACACAGAAATGAATGGGCAAGAGCGCCGCAAGCTCCACCAACCCCATTCACTGTGGTGGGCACTGTAGTGTTATCTGTACACTATGTGTCTCCTTTCAGTTTGACCCTGCTTTTACTGATAATGAGCAGACACTGAAAATCTCCCTTTACAGAACAGGAAGTGTCAGACTATTATTAGGCTTAGTGGCCAAAGTGAAAACTGCAGGAATTAAAGGGAATGTATCATCAAAAAATGACTTATTGTTTAACTCACATTTTTATGTTAAACACATTTTTTAGGAATTTTTTTTTTTTTTTTTTTTTTAATTTTCCAGATCACTTTCAATATTTTTTTGATAATTATTAAGTCCTGCAGTTTTCACTTTGGCCACTAAGCCTAATAATAGTCTGACACTTCCTGTTCTGTAGAGGGAGATTTTCAGTGTCTGCTCATTATCAGTAAAAGCAGGGTCAAACTGAAAGGAGACAGCATTGTGTACAGATAACAAAGAATCCACCAGTCACAAGAGGAGATGTCGCAGCTCCCTCTCTTCCCTCCCTTCACAGTGAAAACTCTCCTATACAAGTCTATGGGACAGAATCTGTCTTAAGAATCCTATGTGCATGAAGCTGCTGTAAAGCATCTCTCTGACTGCTGTTAAAGCAGTGCAAGCAAGAATGTCTTCCCCACATTCATATATAGACGGCCGAATAGAGAAATCTACAATCAGGAAATAAAAATACCGGAGGGGAAAAGCATATGGATCAGGTGCTTGATTTAATAAGTAAAAAAAAAAAATTGGCGACAGATTCCCTTTAAGAATTATTAAACAAATATTGAAAGTGATATGGAAAATTAAAAAAAAAGCATAACCAAAAATTCCTACAAAATGTGTTTAACATAAAAATGGGAGTTAAACAATAAGTCAGTTTTTTATGACACATTCCCTTTAACCATTTTGGGCATTCACAATTGAAGTACCAGAAAGTTCTCAGCTAGGGAATACTCCTCTAAGATGTACTGCAGTCCCTGGGAGAGGTACACTATGACAGTGTAGTCCTAGCACCAGAAAAGCTTGTGTAACCCTGCCCTAATGCCATGTGGTAGGTACATGAGGCAGAGCTGAGTTTGTCTTTCGGCACGTACCTCATGGTTGTGCCACTGTGTGCTATGCTATCGAGTGCTTTCCCCTGATGCAGTAGTCACTCTGGGTGCAACAATCCTATCCACTGTGCAGGGAGTTTCACAGAGCACTGACTACACCCAGATTTTTCAACTTTCCAAGGAAAGGCTCAAAGTTTTCTGCAATTGGGTGGAATCGTCTATAGAGGGTCCATGTGCAGCCCCAGCCCTAATGCGGGCTTAACAAGCAGCACTCTGCTACATCTGTATACGGACGGCAAGTGCATAGAGAAGCGTCTTAAAGCCAGTACAAGACACAGACAGTATGAATTCTTCGCACATACCTCCTCGGAGCCTGTAACATTTCCACTCTCCTCCGTTTGATGATTTTCTCTCTACAGGGTTTTACAATTTGGTTCCTACTGGTCTTGAACTTGTTAACACAACAGGAAGTTTCTCGGCAAAGTAGATGTAGTGAATGGCTGCGCACAGCAGACGGTGAATAGTACTTTCCACTTTGTCATTTGATGAACTCTCAAGACTCTTTTTTTTTTTTTTTTTTTTTTTGTCTGCTCTCCCTGGACTTTCTTTTGCTCGATTTTCCGTTCCTGAAAATGTATTTATCTTCACGACGGAGACTCACACGCGGTGCCAAAAAAAAATAAAATTTTCAGTCTAATAAGGTAGATTTTATCTATTGTGAATTTCTTTGCTCATGACATGTCTCGGTGGAATTAGTGAGTGCCACCTGCCACCCCACTACTTTGGCAAAAAAAAAGAAAAAAAAGAAGGAAAAATACATTTATAAATACATCTTCAATCCACTCCTCTTTAGTCTTCTTTTCCATTACTTTAATTAGACCTGTTTCTGTAAAGGGTGGATTAGAACCAATATGACTAGCCCAAAGGTCTCAGATTTGTCACTCAGTTTTTCTGGAATTCATAAAGGGACATTCCCATCAGAAAGGATTTTTTTTTTTAGCATTTTTGGCAGTATATATATTTTTTTCTTACTTTCAATAGTCCTATGCAATTGAAAATGACATAAAATCTTGCCCTTTTCTAAAGGTAATCGTTAAAGGGGTTGTCTCGCTACAAGGATTGCTGCTTATGTTAAAGCCGTCGGTGTGCGGTCGTTAAGGAGTTAACAGATCGAGCAAGAGATGTGAGGGCCTTGCTCCCAAGAGCTTGCAGTCTATGTGGGAATAGGGGTGAGACATAAGGTGAGAAGTGCTTAGTTTACACAATGGTCCAGCTATCTTCCATAAATATGGGGTAATACACATAAATGTGGATGAACCTTCCACCCAGACAGTACATCTATATAAAGATAAGTGCTTAAAGGGGTTGTCCCACTACAAGGCTTGCTGCTTTTTATGTTAAAGATCTTGCAGAAACAAGTCACGTTGCAATATGTGTCCATTAACAGTGTCCTATCTATTTCTAGATATCCCCTCTTGTATGGGCTGCATCAGCTCCTCAGGTCGCTATAGCTACAGACCTGTTTACTCTCTCATGATAGGCTGCCAGTGCTGGTTACTATAGCTACACACCTGTTTGATCCCTCATGATAGGCTGCCAGCACTGGTTGCTGTAGCTACAGACCTGTTTGATCCCTCATGATAGGCTGCCAGCACTGGTTACTATAGCTACAGACCTGTTTGATCCCTCATGATAGGCTGCCAGCACTGGTTGCTATAGCTACAGACCTGTTTGATCCCTCATGATAGGCTGCCAGCACTGGTTGCTATAGCTACAGACCTGTTTGATCCCTCATGATAGGCTGCCAGCACTGGTTGCTATAGCTACAGACCTGTTTGATCCCTCATGATAGGCTGCCAGCACTAGTTACTATAGTTACAGACCTGTTTGATCCCTCATGTTAGACTTCCAGCACTGGTTGCTGTTGCTACAGACCTGGCTTCTACTGCAGCCTTCTAGAAGCCAGTAAACACACCCCTAAATTCAAAGTGAAACCAAGAAAACAGGACTGAGGTAAGATGAATCAATGTAGTGAGACAACCCCTTTAAGAGAGAAAACTCCTGAATAGCAGGGCAGACTAACCTCGCTTTTCTGTAGTTGCCCCCTAACTTTGTGTAGTCTCATAACAAATAGTAAGTAGACATAATGATCGCTCTATTGTTCTCTGAACAAGACGTAATAAGATTAAACTAGACCACAAGGGCAAAAACAAGAGCAATACAAGAGAGATAATGGGTTAATCTTTTCTGCACTGGGGGGGTTCCAGTGTTTTCCACACTTATCAAGTCCTGCTGATAACACTTATACCTACACTTATACCTTGTTTCTGGTGTCCTTCAACAGCTCTTTGCTCTTCACCATAGTGGAGTTTGGAGTGTGACTGTTTGAGGTTGGGGACAGGTGTCTTTTATACTGATAACAAGTTCAAACAGGAGCCATTACTACAGGTAATGAGTGGAGGACAGAGAGCCTCTTAAAGAAGAAGTTACAGGTCTGTGAGAGCCAGAAATCTTGCTTGTTTGTAGGGGCCAAATACTTATTTTCCACCATAATTTGCAAATAAATTCTTTCCAAATCAAACAATGTGATTTTCTGGATTTGTTTTCTCATTTTGTCTCTCATAGTTGAGGTCGGCCTATGATGCCAATTACAGCCTCTCTCATCTTTTTAAGTGGGAGAACTTGCACAATTGGTGGCTGACTAAATACTTTTCTTCCCTACTGTATCAGGCCATAGGAAGGGAACCATCAAGGTCAAACAATCCTCTCACTGCTGCTATCAGACCTCATAGAAGGGAAGTGAGAGAAACAAGCTAGGCAGTCATGTACATAGGGGAACTTTAAAAAATTATATTTAAAATTGCGAACCCTTGTTTAGAAATCCTTTCCCCTTCTGCATCATGTCGGGTGTCTCCCATTGTCCTTGTGCTTTATATTAACTGTCAGACTATTTGTGGACTTTACAATTATTGGAATATCCTACTGCATATACCAAATTTGAGTTAAAGGGGTTGTATCATTACATTAAATGGTCTTCAGAATAAGGGAGACAGTGAAAACAAGCAACTTTGCAATTGGAAGTCATTAGCAAAGCTGTCTTGTTTTCACTGTCTCCCTTATCTGTAAACACTGTTCCCCAGTGTTGGTCAGATTCCTCCTCCTTTCATTTCATTGGCTGACGGCTCTACTAATTTACATTCTGTCTGGCCCCCGGTCGTGTTCACGGGAGCGCGCATTCCTGCCTCTCTCATTCAGAATAAGGGGCGGGCAGCATTTCACTCTGCACAGCCAGCAGCTGCACAGTAACACTGCAGCTGCTTCTACAATCAGAAAACAGTAGAACTGTGCTCGGTGCCTAATGCTGCTGCGTGTAAACATAGAAGGGAGACAGATCTGTGCTGCTCTGCAGGAGTTCATAGTGACTGGATTTAACTGTAACAAACCTCCAGCTGTGAGAGGAAAAGAGATCAGTGCTCTGAGTTCATAGAAGACTGTCTAGACTGAATGCAGGCCTGTGGTATGTAAACATAAAGCTCTTACAAAATAACACTGCATAGGGAGAGGAACCACACAGGGACATGTGGACTCAGACAGAGAGCGGGGGGAAGAGCAGGGATGTGCTATCTCCTCCCACTGATCTCAAACAAACACACTGACTCAGGAGCGAGCATGAACAGTGAAGGGGGCATGATGTCATCCCCCTTCAGTTAAGAAACACCCAGCTGGGAGGGGAAGAAACGCCCCTGAATTTGAAGAGCTGAGAAACTGAAAGTACAATGAAACACACGAACTGATGAAGCGATACATCCCTTTTAATACGTGAATTATGTTATCATTATCATTTGGGATACAAAATCTGGGGCCCTTACAAAATCTGGAGCTTATGGCCACCTGGTTATGCACTAAACTGCATATGACCCCATTCACTTGAATGCAACTGCAGTTCATATACACAGTGGGTGGGCGGGGAACCAACACTGGTGCCCCCTTACTTTTAGGACTGGTGGAGTAAAGATGGGAATACCTCTTTAATGCCTGTTAGCTGCCTCCTAACCCCAAAGATTCACTTATGTGGTTCCGACCGATCCAAGCCGGTCTTACTGGAGGCCAGTCCTGGAGCCTATCATGACCGGCCAGGGAACTAATACTGCCAAAACTTTTCAGAAGTAACTGTAATCTGTTTCCTATAGACCTTCCCAGTCAAGACCCAACATCCAGCCCAAGTTATAGTGTTACATATGTGGCCTCAGATAGTTGGGAGAGCAATTCAGCAGGTTGGGATAGGCCCCACCAAAGGAATAAGTGGGGCCGGACTGACAAAAAGGGTTTGTTTTCCGCTGATTTTTGGGCCCATGATGTATACCTTGGACTATCCCTTTTAACCTGTTGGGACGCCCCCATTTTGGGATCTTCTGAATGACCGGATCCGTTGCGGGATTCTTTTCCCCTTACCTGGATTTCCAAATTGTAACGCTTCAATAAGACGATATTGTTTCGAAACACAACTGTAATTGCACTGGGAAAAATGGCGCATGTAACATTCCTCTTAAAGGCTTTGTCCCACCAAACACATTGATGGCATATGAATACTCCATCAATGAAAACTCCTTTATCTGCAGCGAGGTCTCTCGACCTGCAACGCCCGCCGCCTATAGTCGGTAAGGAGTTAGCCCCTTAACCCAAACGCCTGTAAATATTTAAAAGGGGTGTTATCTTTTTGAGCTGTGTGTGTTCAGCAATTTTCCCAGTTTTTTTTTGAAATACAGGGCTTTTTTTCCCCTGTCACAGGCGTGTCTCTCCTGTCGCAGGCGTGTTCCCCTCACAAAGAACTGTGAATCATCATTTTTTTTTAAAGCAGGGTTTTGCAGAAGGTTGTCGGAAAAACATCTGGCCTCCTGCCTGCTTATGTCTGCAGCTTGGGGCCCCCAAACTCCAGCAAGCCCCTGTCATAGCTTAGTTTACAACAACTGAAAGCCACACTCTTACTTCTAGCGGGTGTTCTCCAAATTGTACTGAAAACAGGCAGAGATTTTTACTTACTACAAAGTCAGCTTAAAGTAAAATCTCTGCTTCCTGCATGACAGGGGGAGTGAAAAAGTGGAGGAGAAGAAAAAACATTTTTTAGAGAAGCCCTGCCGCTTTTAACAACTTTTGGGCTGGTGGTTTCAAGGGAGAGCAGCATATAGACATTGCTTTTACAACAAAGGGGTTTTGGAGTTCTAGTCCCTCCAAGGAATCTTTTTTTTTTTTTCCCCCAAATTTTTTCAATATGAAGAGACCTAAAATATAAATTTAATCCATAATGAATATATACACATACATCCCCCAAAACATGTCTCATCCCCCAGATTATTGCATTGTACACATTGTTGGGGTTTTTGGGGGACTGCAAGGAAGGCACAAAAAAGGGGGGCTTTGGTTGTTAGAATAAATTAAGATTCTACACATTATTTTTTAAAACTTTTCATAAAATGCACAAATTTTAAAAAAAAAAAACTCCCAAAACCCGTCTTTCAGGGTTAATCACCTAAATGCACTATAAAGCACTTACAGAGCAGTGTTGAATCCCTTTGTTATACACTACAGGGAGACGTCATAAGGGGGCGGGGCTTGCATTCATCGAGGGAAAAAACGCCTTTTCCCCGTAGCAGCTTAAGGGCTGGATCTGTGAGGAGGTTAATCAACCTCTTGGCAAAAGCCCCTTAAACAGCCAGTAATTGCCCAGAACATTGACCCTAAAGCTTGGAGATGTACATAGAGCCAGCAGACCTTGGTTTCACTATCGATTTTAACAGCTCAGAGGGGAGTAAACACAGAGTGTGCAGGCAGCCAATCACAGTGCAGGGGGCGTGGCCGGGGCGTTTCCTGTCTAGGGGCGTGTCCTAACAGGCTGAATGAAATGTCAGCCAATCACAGTGCAGGGGGCGTGTCTAGGGTGCGAGAATAGACCAGGGGGCGTTCTGACCAGCAACAGCAGAAATAGAAGACAGTTTTACGGAGATGCTTATATCTGCTAAACCAAGTGACAGAGGTAATGCAACCCAATTACAAAAGTACTTAGTTTTACTGTCCCCAAAATCTGAGACATGATCTTTGTAACGATAAAACCCCTTTAATGACCGGAACATTTTTTTAGTTTTTGCCTCCTTGTGTTTCAACAGTTGTAACTTTTTTATTTTTTCAATGACGCAGTTGGATGAGGCCTCGTTTTATTCAAGACAAGTTGTACTTTATGGGGTAATAGTTTAAGTTCACTTATAAATAATTGCAGAATTTATTTTCTTTTGTTTTTTTACACCATTCACATTTTACACATAATAACTTGTTAGATGAATTCTACAGGTTACTACGGTCGTGTGGATACCTAATATGTATTTTTTTTGTGTGTGTAATGCATGCCCAATTATTTTAAATTAAATATTTATTTTTATTTTATTTTTATTTATTTATTTTTTTCCGCTTTTTATGTTTTTTACTTTTTTTTTTTTTTTTAAAAATCCCCTGAAGGGAGAACTGTGTTACTTTTTTTTTTTTCCCACTTAGTAATGTATTAGCATATTCATATATGCTAATACATTATAATCTGTGTCAGTCGGACACAGGCAGTGATCAGGACAGCACACAGTCTGGCCTGATCACTGGTTTGTTACACAGACGGCCCTGTGGTTACTCTAGGTCCCCAGGGCTGACTGTGCAGCCGTTCCCCAGGCTCTGTCGGGTCACCAGGTGTTCCGATCACCCGACATAGCAGGGAACCCTTTGATTGTGCTGCGGTAACGATCCCCGGCAATCATAGGGTTAAAGCATCGGGTTGCGGAGGTTTCCCCCGCTCCCCGACGCTTGCAGGAGCTTCGCTGGGATCATGGCTGTGTAGTACAGCCCCATTCTTAGCGTTGATGCGGCCCCGGGCGCCACAAACTCCGATGTCTGCATTGATGTCAGTAGACGTCGCTGCAGACGAATGACCAGAAATGCCCGACAACAAAAGACAATGGGTGGTTGTTAATGAGTTAAAGGGGTTGTCTCACTACATCACTTCCTCTCACCTCAGTCCTTTTTTTTTCAGTTTCATTTTTGAATTCAGTGTTTACTGGCTAATACTGGCCTGCGGTGACGAGCTGTTGAGTACCCCCTAGCTATAGCAACCAGTGCTGGCAGCATATCAGGAGAGATCGAACAGGTCTATAACTATAGCAACCAGTGCTGGCAGCCTATCAGGAGAGATCGAACAGGTCTGTAGCTATAGTGACCTGAGGAGCTGATGCAGCCCATACAAGAGAGGATATCTAGGAATAGGTAGGACACGGTTAATGGACACATATTGCAAAGTGACTTGTTTTTAAAAGATCTTTAACATAAAAAGCAGCAATCCTTGTAGTGAGACAACCCCTTTAAAACCCAGCAATTACCAATAGACACTCATAAAGGGCATATATGATCTCTGGTTAAATGTCCTTTTTCTATGCATTACATATTTATGGAATAGCGCAAGTCTCTTTTATTAAAAAAAAATAAGCAGAAAATCAAATAGTTTCTCCTGTGGACAAAGTAGCACCTGAAATGAGTCTCCTTCCTGTTCACACTCAGAGTCTGCTTTATAGCCCGTTACCGTGGTTCATCTATGCAGAACTTAGTCGCTCCCTATATGTTATTAGGCACCATTAATTTTGTTAAGGATTCTAGGAAGTTATTTTAAAATGTTAAAAATGATGAACAGGAAGTAATGTAAATGTGTAAAATCATGCCCTAGAAATTTACAGATCGCAAAGAAGAAAGAAATATGTCTTATATTTTAATGATTAGCTTTAAATATGTAAGCAAAGGTAAATGAAGACTATTACCAAATACACTGCTGCTCCAATTTTGCTTCCCTTTACAGTTCTTATCTCCTGCTTTTGTACGTAAGCTTACCTATTTCCTTATCTTCAAGATGGAAGCTCTGTAGCCTTGTCCACTCCAGTTTACAAACCTCCAGCACGCATGTCACTGTAACATGACCACCTGGTAACAGCAGAGCTGATATGCCAATCACGGCTATAGGCCCACCCACAGCCTGAACAGGAAGTGTGACTCTGAAATTGCCTGTGGCTCTGTAAAACAGCATGGTAAGACAATCCTTTTAACCTCAGACCCATAACAGACATATGGGTACTGACATCTCAGCTTGCTATTCATAGGTGTTTTCCATGAAGTAAAATTGCAGTGGGAAGCTTGCAAATTAAATAAAAAAACATTTTCACCATTTATCATTATTAAAAATTCTGCACCATTTTTGTTTTAAACAAAAACCATAATGTATAGTATCCCAGGACTTAATAAGACTTCACTTTTAATAATATATCAATAAAACACATGTACAAAACCGGGCCTACACTGAACCTTACACTAATCCCTCACATAACACTATAACTACCTGTCAATAAAGTGAGGTAGTCGCCCCAACAAGGGCGCCCCCACCAGGAACCTACACTACCAGATCCTAATGAAACCCCACAATAAATGTATCTTGGATCTTGTTTATTAGCTATTAGGAGCATTTTTTCTGCATCTTATACTATGCTTCTATTTAGTGATATTTGAATATTTTCAGGGAATCGGTGTTGTTTTCCATATGTTATGACTGTATTTGATTATTGGGAACTATATACATTTATTGTAGGGTTTAATTAGGATCTGGTAGTGTAGGTTCCTGGTGGGGGCGCCCTTGTTGGGGCGACTACCTCACTTTATTGACAGGTAGTTATAGTGTTATGTGAGGGGATTCAGTGTAGGCGTTTTTCATGTGTATTGCCTTATTTTGTTAACAAAGTTGTTTAGTAAATTGATATTAATTTTAAAAGGGGTAAGTATTATAAAGTCCTATTTTTGGGACGTTTTGTTTCAGCCCGCTATTTGAATTCTGCCCGTAATCTGCCATGGCAAATTACGGGCTGGAATCCGTCCCAGTCATTACGGTAATCCACCGTTTTCATAGAGAACTATGGATTACGTCTCCTCTCCCCGCTCGTACAATACGAGGAGAGAAGTGACATGTGAATTACTAGCGGTGACGAGAGCTCCTCAGTCTTGGCCGCACAAGCTCAGACATCACCTCTTCTCTCAGGCAGCTACTGTTAGTCTATTCCCTGCTTAGTAATCACAAACACTCACTGCTGAGCGAGTGTTCAACCCCAGGTGCTGTCATTCTACTCTGGTCCTCTGTACTCCTTAGTAATTAATAAAACAGTACAAAAAAATAAAAGGATAAAAGAAACCTCAATGAGGTAAGTTTATTGAAAAAAAATCCACATATTTGGTTCTTGCAGGGATTTAAACCTAGGACCCCTATGTGGAAAGGCAGACGTGCTAACCACTCAGCTACATTGTAGTTATTCACAGCTCTTTACATAAACAGACCTTTGTTTGATTAGGGTGAGCACACTGGGGAAAGTCATGGTGATGTCAAGCCTCCTGGGTCACCTGATATGCTTTTCTAACAAATCATACACACCCCCTCTTGAACACACTGAAAGCTGAAGCAGGACAAACTAGACATGAAATGCCTTTATGATAAAAAAAACTTAAATAATGGAACGGTTTAAACAGCAGGGCACAAGTTTAAAGAGCTCTAAAGGGTTAAAGTTCATCAGTAAGAAACATAAACAAGATCCTGTGCTGCTGCTGAGACACAGCAGGAAGCCCAATAAATATGGAATTGTTCAGCACACTATATATTGTATGGTGCTAAGTCGAAGGATAATATCAATTCAAATTTATCAAATTCAGCATAATCAACAGCAGGAAGTGACATCACCATCCTGGCCAGGTCTGATAGATCAGAGAGAGGTGGTCGGAAACATAAGGAAGTTTGTGTACACAAGCAGGAGATAGGAACTGCTCTAATTCTGAAGTGAAGCAAAATCAGACCAGCAATGTGTTTGGTAATAGTCTTTATTTGCCTACATATGGTGAGAATACTCATTTAAGATTTATAAGCAGGCAATTTTGCTTGCATGCGTTACTTTGTAGCCTTTAGAAAAGAACCTAGTTGTTGTAGGCTTTATGACGTCCATGACATCCTGAAGGGACAGCCCCTTTAAATTGCATGGATAGTGTATATGTATTTTAGCTACATGTTCATTATTAGCAGCTGCAGATAGGGTTATTGTTGTTGTTCTTCTACATATCTGCACTAATCTCTCGTTTTGTTGTTCACAGAATGTCTCCATTTCTGGAAGTGCCCTAAGGTTCTTACAAAGTAAGGTCAGATTGTTTTTTTTTCTTAAGAAAATCATATAAATTTGGCTGATGATCAAACTTTAAAAAATCCCTCATTCTAGAAAAGGGAAGTTCAGTGTGTTAGACCACTTCTGCATGAGAAGTACACCACTTTGGTATTTCACTTTCAAACTTAAATGGTATAACTTTTCTCCAGAAAGAAAGTTGTGTACTTTATCAGAACTCAACTACTTGTCTCGTTATTGGATGCTATTGAGGTTACGTTGTAATTCAGGTTCAAGGCAGAAGGATGCAAAATTCTCTGTTCCTTAGGACACGGTTCTTCCAGTCAACACAGCAGAAACTCAGGAGATACAGAATATCTAGCCTGGAGCTACCTCCTATTCTTGAAACTGTGGTTCTTCATGTTAAAGGGAATGTGTCATCAAAAAATGAGTCATTGTTTAAGTCCCATTTTTATGTTAAATACATTTTTTAGGAATTTTTGGCTGTTTTTGCAGTTTTCACTTTGCCCACTAGGCCTTGTTTGCGCTGCTTTAACAGCAGTCAGAGAGATGCTTTACAGTAGCTTCATGCACATAGGAGACTTCAGACTGACTCAGTCCCATTCACCTCTATAGGAGAGTTTTCTAGTCATGCTCTGTGACCTGGGAAGAAATCAGTGTGCAGGGAGGTGAAAGGGTGAACTGTGACATCTCCTCTTGTGACTGGTGGATCCTGTGTTATCTATTCATACTGGTATCTCCTTTCAGTTTGACCCTATTTGTGCTGATAATGAGCAGACAACTGAGAATCTTTCTGTACAAAACAGGAAGTGTCAGACTATTATTAGGCTTAGTGGCCAAAGTGAAAACTGCAGGACTTAAGAATTATTAAAAACTATTGAAAGTGATATGAAAAATTAAACAAAATATAACCACAAATTCTTAAAAAATGTATTGAACATAAAAAGGTGTTAAACAATAAGTCATTTTTGACTACACATTCCCTTTAAAAGGGTATTCCCACCACAGCAAGTGCTGCTCACAGGGACAATTACTATAAAGAAAGCGATTTTCCAAATGCATGTTATTAAACAATATGTATGCTTTACCTAATACAGGCCTTTTTTAAACCTTCAACTTGCTCTTGCTTCCATGGTTATCGGCCACCTCTGTGCTTCCAATGGTGGCCGGTAATGCAGCGCTGTCAAAGACTGTCTGAGAATAAGTTCCTGTGGCCATGCTAGGGAGAGGGAGTACACATGAGTGAAAATGTGTGTCTCCGCTATTCCAGGCGTAGGCAATGTCACGGTACTGTTGCATTACCAGCTAGCACTGAAAGTGGTGGTTGGTAACTTAAAGGGGTTGTCTCACTACGAAGATTATAGTTGAAAATGTGGGGACCAAAAATCTAAGGATGTACGTCCTTGGTTACTATTGGCAAAGTGCTACGGTTTTAGAGAACGGGCTGGTTTACATGTGCTTAGCAACGGTGTTTGTTTACTGGTCAGGGAAGCATCCTGTCCTGTCCAGGTCGTGCACATGCAAAGGAAAGGCAGTTAGGAGGGGCAGGGATGTGTGTATTGGCAGGCAAGGAGGAGAAGCAGTGAAGAGGATACAATACACACAAGCCCCCTGCATGTCCTCTCACTGCTTCTCCTCCTTGCCTGCCAATACACACATCCCTGCCCCTTTGCATGTGCACGACCTGGGCAGGACAGAATGCTTCCCTGACCAGTAAACAAACACCGTTGCTAAGCACATGTAAACCAGCCCGTTCTCTAAAACCGTAGCACTTTGCCAATAGTATCCAAGGACGTACATCCTTAGATTTTTGGTCCCCACATTTTCAACTATGACCTTTATAGTGAGACAACCCCTTTAAGGAGACAAGAGAGCAAGTTAAAGGTGCAAAAAATCTCCTGTATTAGGTAAAGCATACATATTTTTTAATAACATGCATTTTGAAAATTGCTTTCTTTACAGTAATTGGCCCTTCCAGCAGCACTTGCTGTGATGAGAATACCCCTTTAAACCTTGTTGTTCCAGGTCTACCTTGCTCCGTATATCAAAACAGTCTTGTTAACAGTTATAGGTGATAATGTATTGATCTGACCTGATGCCTCAAGCCAAGCACAGCTAAAGACTGTCTAAAGGGCACTGCCCTCAGATGAGCATAAGACCCCCTTTGTTTTAGGAACTGGCCATAGTCCCAGTGGAAACTAATAAATATTTTTGAACAGACGCCCTACCTCGATGACGCCCACCGATAAAAAAATTAGCTGTAGGGGGCAGTGTCTGGATGGTTTCCGCAGAACGGCCTCTTGTAACCCATGTTTGGCCTGAGAAAGAAAGTTGTTCAAACCCAGTATTGTCCTCCAGCAACCACAGAAATAGGTCTTAAAGGGGTTGTCTCACTACAAGGATTACTGCTTTTTATGTTAAAGATATTGCAAAAACAAGTAACTTTGCAATATATGTCCATTAACAGTGTCCTACCAATTCCTAGCTATCCTCTCTTGTATGGGCTGCATCAGCTCCTCAGGTTGCTATAGCTACAGACCTGTTTGATCTCTCCTGATAGGCTGCCAGCGCTGGTCGCTATAGCTACAGACCCGTCTTCTACTGAAGCCTAGTAGAACCCAGTAAACACGCCCCTGAATTCAAAGAGAAACCAAGAAATCAGAACTGAGGTAAGAGGAATCAATGTAGTGAGACAACCCCTTTAAGGCCTCACAATGGCATGTTCTTGGCTTTGACAATTAAATCTACCTATCTTGATAGGGTATGTTCAGCATTTTTGCAGCGTATAGCGGCGTATACTGTGTGCGCTGCTATATGCTGGGTGCTTTATGCAGCGCCTACTTCTAAAACGCTCCGCGCCGCCTCCCATAGACTTTCAACTTCCCCCATGCGTAAGCACCAGGAAGAAGTGACATATAGCTATAGTGCAAACAACTCCTCTATACTACACCACATAGGAGAGTTCCTCTATACTACACCACACAAGACAGATCCTCTATACTACACCACACAGGATAGCTCCTCTATACTACACCACACAAGAGAATGGACAGCTCCTCTGTACTACACCACACAAGACAGATCCTCTATACTACACCACACAGGACAGCTTCTCTATACTACACCACACAGAAGAGTGGACTGTTCCTCTACACTACACCACACAGGACAGCTCCTCTATACTACACCACACAAGACAGCTCCTTTATACTACACCACATAGGACAGATCATCTCTTCTACAACACACACAAGAGTGGACATCTCCTCTATACTACACCACACAGGACAGATCTTCTATACTACACCACACAGGAGAGCTGACATCCTCTATACTACACCACACAGGACAGCTCCTCTATACTACACCACACAGGACGGCTCCTCTATACACAACCACAAAGGGCAGCTCCTCTATATTACACCACACAGGACAGTTCCTCTATATTACACCACACAGGACAGCTCCTCTATACTACACCACACAGGACAGCTCCTCTATACTACACCACACAGGAAAGCTCCTCTATACTACACCACACAGGACAGCTCCTCTATACTACACCACACAGGACAGCTCCTCTATACTACACCACACAGGACAGCTCCTCTATACTACACCACACAGGGCAGCTACTCTATACTACACAACACAGGAAAGATCCTCTATACTACACCACACAGGACAGATGCTTTATACTACACCACTCAGGACAGCTCCTCTATACTACACCATACAGGATAGATCCTCTACACTACACCACACCACACCACACAGGACAGCTCCTCTACACTATGCCACACAGGACAGCTCCTCTATACTACACCACACAGGACAGCTCCTCTATACTACACCACACAGGACAGCTCCTCTATACTACACCACACAGGACAGCTCCTCTATACTAAACCACACAGGACAGCTCCTCTATACTACACCACACAGGACAGCTCCTCTATACTGCACCACACAGGACAGCTCCTCTATACTACACCACACAGGACAGCTCCTCTATACTACACCACACAGGACAGCTCCTCTATACTACACCACACAGGACAGCTCCTCTATACTACACCACACAGGACAGCTCCTCTATACTACACCACACAGGACAGCTCCTCTATATTACACCACACAGGACAGCTCCTCTATACTACACCACACAGGACAGCTCCTCTATACTACACCACACAGGACAGCTCCTCTATACTACACCACACAGGACAGCTCCTCTATACTACACCACACAGGACAGCTCCTCTATACTACACCACACAGGATAGATCCTCTATACTACACCACACAGGATAGATCCTCTATACTACACCACACAGGACAGCTCCTCTATATTACACCACACAGGATAGATCCTCTATACTACACCACACAGGACAGCTCCTCTATACTACACCACACAGGACAGCTCCTCTATACTACACCACACAGGACAGCTCCTCTATACTACACCACACAGGACAGCTCCTCTATACTACACCACACAGGACAGCTCCTCTATACTACACCATACAGGATAGATCCTCTATACTACACCACACAGAAGAACAACCTAATACAGCTGCTCCAGTAATAGAGTCTACATGTTCTGTTTTGGGGAACCCTGATTGCAGCAGCTCAGCTCTCTATGGAGGTTTGGGGGGTGGGGAGGGGGGGAGGTGGCTGCAGAATTAAAGATGGAGAGAATGTCAGAAGAGAGGAGGCTGACAGCAAAGAGGGGAACACCACCTACCTTGGAGCAGGACTCAGCATGTGCCAGACCTGGGTAATGCTAGCTAGTCTGGGGAAGCTGTGCAGAATGTAAGCCTCATGCTGATTGGCTGAGCCTCAGGCTTGTTGTTCCTCCACTCCTCACCCCCTCTAGAGGCCAAACAGTAGAAAACACCAACATTGTCTGTTGTGGAGTCGCAGAGGCGGCGGCAGCGGGAGAGGCCGTCTGTCTACAGCTCCTGTCTCCTCCACGGCGCAAGCGCCGCCTGCTACAATTATTACTGTGTTGTCATAGGGCCCATCGTGAGATTCTACGGTCCTCTGGAGGGCCAGTCCTGCCCCTATTCCCATTGGAGTTCACAGCCAATATAAATAGGTTTTATAGATTAATGTAAGTCGCTGAGCATGTCATATTATTACACAGTGTCAGACTGGAATTCCTGGGGCCCACCAGTGGAGGTGATTCTTGGGGCCCAGCAGTGTAGCTGATTCTTGGGGGCCCAGCAGTGTAGCTGATTCTTGGGCCCACCAGTGGAGCTGATTCTTGGGCCCAGCAGTGTAGCTGATTCTTGGGGCCCACCAGTGGAGCTGATTCTTGGGCCCAGCAGTGTAGCTGATTCTTGGGACCCACCAGTGCAGCTGATTCTTGGGACCACCAGTGGAGTTGTTTCTTGGTGGCACCAGTGGAGATGATTCTTGGGGCCCACCAGTGGAGTTGATTCTTGGGCTCCACCAGTGGAGTTGATTCTTGGGGCCACCAGTGGAGCTGATTCTTGAGCCCACCAGTGGAGTTGATTCTTGGGGTCCACCAATGGAGTTGGTTCTGGGGCCCACCAATGCGGTTGGTTCTGGGGCCCACCAATGGAGTTGGTTCTGGGGCCCACCAATGGAGTTGGTTCTGGGACCCACCAATGGAGTTGGTTCTGGGACCCACCAATGGAGTTGATTCTGGGAGCCCACCAGTGGAGCTGATTCTTGAGCCCACCAGTGGAAATGATTCTTGGGGCCCACCAATGGAGTTGATTCTTGCGGACCACCAGTGGAGTTGATTCTTGGGGTCCACCAGTGGAGTTGATTCTGGGGGCCCACCAGCGGAGTTGATTCTGGGGGTCCACCAGTGGAGTGGATTCTTGCAGACCACCAGTGGAGTTGATTCTTGGGGCCCACCAGTGGAGTTGATTCTGGGGGTCCACCAGTGAAGATGATTTTGGGGGTTCACTAGTAGAGATGATTCTTGGGGCCCACCACTTGAGCTGATTCTTGGAGCCCACCAGTGAAGATGATTCTTGGAGCCCAGTGGAGTTGATTCTGGGGACCCCACCAGTAGAGATGATTCTTGGAGCCCACCAGTGGAGTTGATGCTTGGAGCCCACCAGTGGAGTTGATTCTGGGGACCCCACCAGTGAAGATGATTCTTGGAGCCCAGTAGAGATGATTCTTGGGAGCCCACCAGTGGAGTTGATGCTTGGAGCCCACCAGTGGAGTTGATTCTGGGGACCCCACCAGTGAAGATGATTCTTGGAGCCCAGTAGAGATGATTCTTGGGAGCCCACCAGTGGAGCTGATTCTTGAGCCCACCAGTGGAAATGATTCTTGGGGCCCACGAATGGAGTTGATTCTTGTGGACCACCAGTGGAGTTGATTCTTGGGGTCCACCAGTGGAGTTGATTCTGGGGGCCCACCAGTGGAGTGGATTCTTGCGAACCACCAGTGGAGTTGATTCTTGGGGCCCACCATTGTAGTTGATTCTGGTGGACCACCAGTTGAGATGATTCTTGGGGCCCACCACTTGAGCTGATTCTTGGAGCCCACCAGTGAAGATGATTCTTGGAGCTCAGTAGAGATGATTCTTGGGAGCCCACCAGTGGAGCTGATTCTTGAAGCCCACCAGTAGAGATGATTCTTGGAGCCCACTAGTGGAGCAGATTTTTGTGGTTGACCAGTACAGTTGATTCTTGAGGCCCACCCTACAGCTACTGTACAAGACTGCACCTGACTTTTGCTCTCTGCCTTTCTCCTAGGCCATCTATTCCTTGTGGTCCACTGCTCCCTTGTAGGCTGGTCCAAGCCTCTTATTACATCACGCTTGGTACAGTGACATCACTAGTCTCAGCCCAGGTGTTCAGGGCAGTTTTAGTCCTTCCCTGTTAGAAGTGTTCAACATAAATCAACTTGGATTGCAACAGGAAAAATGCAATATATATTCTATACGTATTGGAGTGGGGGTCAAGTTCAGGAGCGCTGGATTAGAAGACCATAGGAATTCTAAGTGACCGTTCTGACGGCTCGCTGATTGCACGTTACTTCTGAGACAGCTTTGCCTCTACCAGAAAGTGATTTGGCAGGACTGCAAGGAGGAAAACAGGAAACAACTTGAGAAACAGTGATAAATGTAAAAATAATAGCTTGCAAGGTATTTGATCTGCCAATGATATAGACTCTTGGGCTGCAGGAAAAGGAAGCAGGATGTAAGAAAAAGGCAAGGAAATGGGGGTGGGGGGTGTGCTTGAAATCAACAACTGATCTTGAGTCATTTTATTTGAGGATTATTTGCGAGAGTTTCTCCCGTAGTTTATATAAGTTGTTTGATATATTTATCTTTTATTTTAGGGCAGAAATCAGGTTTATGAAATATAAAATATTTTATTTGCTGAAACTCCAATTAGAACATATTTCCAGGGTGTGCTGTTACAATGTAACACTATTAATCCAAAATGGAATGTCTTAAAAGGGTTGTCCACCTTGCTGTTTTTAAGCCTTAAAGGGGTTGTCTTGCTACAAGGATTGCTGCTTTTTATGTTAAAGATCTTGTAAAAACAAGTCACTTTGTAATATATGTCCATTAACAGTGTCCTACCTATTCCTAGATATCCTCTCTTGTATGGGCTGCATCAGCTCCTCAGGTCGCTATAGCTACAGACCTGTTCAATCTCTCATGATAGGCTGCCAGCACTGGTTTCTATAGCTACAGACCTGGCTTCGACTGCAGCCTAGTGGAAGCCGGTAACCACACCCCTTAATTCAAAGTGAAACCAGGAAAACAGGACTGAGGTAAGATGAATCAGTGTATTGAGACAACCCCTTTAAGAAAATAAAATAATATACCTTTGTACTGACCTCCATTCCGGCGATGTCTCTGTGGGCTTTTTCCTGGGTTTTCTACTAACTTTTAGCGGTTGGCTCATGCAGCGCCGGGACAACAGGTAGGTGAAGGTAGGTAACCACCTAGAGCTCCGCCTCATCCCAGGCGCAAAGAGGTATGGAGTGGGCTAAATTTTACATTGGGAAGGGAGGAGTGGGGGCGTTACATTTGCCTAGGGCACCAGAATACCTTGTCCCAGCCATGGGTTCATGCAGCTGCCGATTGGCAGAAGCACTCATGTGACGTTGCCTGATGTCACTGTGCCAACGTAAAGGCTCCAATCGGTGATGGCTGATAAAGTCACATGACCGGTGCGGCCAATCAGTGGCTGCCGTGTGCATGATCCAAAAATAAAAACCTCAATGGATTTTTGCCTTTATTCTTCTCCTAATGACGTTTTCTGTGCTAATTTGTGCTTTTCCGTTGCTGTATGTAGCTTCCCATCTCTGCCACCGAGCACTAGTATTTCCAGTTTGAAAGCTGTTTCCCTTGCACTGTAAGGGCTCATTCACACGGCTTATTCTGTGACTGATTCCAGCCGTACTGCGCGCCTTTATTTGCGCTGCAGTACGGCAAATCCGCCCCAGTTCTTACAGTAATCCACATTCTCATAGAGAACTATGGATTCCGTCTCTTCTCCCCCTACTCGCGAATACCCGCGGGGGAGAAAGTGACATGCACATTATTTACGGTGTGTACGTGCCGTGAATAATGATGTCTATGGGGCTGGCTAGCTGCCGGCCACCCCGCCCCCCCCCCCCCCTCCTCCTGCACGGCTGCCGGCGTAATTGCGGGGCGAAATCCATCCCGCAATATGTCGGCAATAAGCCGTGTGAACATTGCCTAAGGGAATGTCCACGGTTTTTTAGCTGGTTTTTGGATTTGAAAAGCATCTGGAGACCGACTGTCAACCATCGCTATAGAAGTCAATAGACAATCCGCCCAGTAGTCCACACTGCACGTCTTTTCTACTGGGCGGATTTTCACACAGCCAGCTATCCAAAAAACTGGGAACATGCACAATCTTCCAACCGGTCTTTGGGCAAAAGCTGTGTTATTCAATGGTTAAGGGGGACGGGTGAGTCTGCAAACCACAGGCAGAACCGTCCCCCAAAACCATCAAAAGACGATAAAATACCGTCCAGATTCTTAAACAGATTCCGACCGACATTTTACAACAGCAGTGTGGCCGTACCTTAAAGGGGTTTTGACACGATCTCATTTCATACCTCCTGCATCCAGCTCTTCAGTTCTGTGTGCTCAGAAGGCGGCGTGTGTGATTTGTTTGAATTGCATATCATGTGACCCAGCAGGATGACATCACCAGGCCTTTCCTCTCTGTAGTCAAAGAAAGGTCTGTTTATGTAAAGCATTGTGAGTAGCTGAGAGGTAAAGTTTTTGCTTTCAGGCACAAGGGTCCTGGGGTTCTAATCCCTGCAGGAACAAAACCTGTGGATTTTTTTTTTCTCTGTATCAATTCACAAACTTGATTGAGGTTTATTTTTTATTTATTTGCACTGTTTGACTAATTACTAAGGAGTACAGAGGACAGGAGTAGAATGACAGCACCTGGGGGTTGAACACTCAGTAGGTTCCTGAGAGGAGAAGTGATGTCTGAGCATGTCTGACCAGGACTGAGGAACTCTCAGCCCTGGTCGTATCCCCTGGAGACGAGCTGTAAACAATGGATCACTAAAGGAGCAGCTAAAACAAAAAAAACGGTACAGAATTTTTAATAATAATGAAGGGTGAAAATGTTTATTTCATTTGCAAGCTTCCCACGTCAATTTTACTTCATGGCAAAACCCCTTAAAACTACAAGCCCCAGGATCCTTTGCTGCACTTTGTCTATATTTCTCTCTTCCAAACTAGGTATCATTGCACTCCCCTTGTTTCCTACCTGATGTTTAAAGCTTTTGGTTTGGCTTAAGAACCCCTTTGGTCACCTGATCTCCTGGACTGAACACAGAGCTATTTCCTGTGTGTGGAGACACAAGACTACTGAGCTTCCTGTCATCTAACAGCTTATATAAAACTGCAGGAAGCTCTCAGAAAGTTTAATGAAAGTACATGACAAAAGTGCCCAACTTTGGAAGAGAAATTATTTAAAAAATATTTTTTTCTGTTCTAGACAAACCCTTTAAGGTCTCTTGGTGTTTTCTGTCATTCACAATGTCTTATAGGATGTTCTGAACAGAGTACTATATCAATGATATATTTTTTCTCCTAGTCTAGACAGGTCTCCCACCACAATGATACGATCTTGTTCCCTCTGTCACCAGTTGTGACATCCAGCTGTGTGGGCACTTTATCTTATCTGGTTATAACAACTCTCGCCATCTATTGTGCCCTTATTTCCAGAGAGACGTTTCAGTGTTTTGTAAGAATGGGCGATTTCCTGTTTTGCGGCTGGCACAAACTTTTACCTTGACGTTCACTTTTAATTCTGTGGTTTGCATAAAATTTCCTCAGTCTAGGTGTGAAACGACCTGATAGAGGCTTCCTGCTCATGGCTGGTGCATGTGTAGAAGTAGGAATTAAAGTGGTTTGATAGATGACAGAATATGGTGCATATTTATATCCTGATAACTTTCTAGGATCTCAATACTCTGCAATGGGTCCTCACCACAGGAATGTACAAAGGCATCACAAGGCCCATTGGCGAAAGTCAGATTTGTCATTCCCTTCAAAGAAAAATAAAGAACATGTTGTCAGAAACTTAGACAAAGTCTTCTTCTATTATAGCGTTTGCATTGCCTAGCACATCTTCATCTAGATATGACTTGATTGTTGCTACCTCCTAGGTGCCCCTAATATTGTAATTTCTATGCCCCCTTGCAGGGCTGCCATAAGTACATTCAGAATCCCATGCAACCGAAGTATCTGGCCTCACCCATCCATTTACATCTTGCACCATATCAATGGGACTTTAAAAAAAAAAATAAATTGATTAGGGCTTCTCACAGCAGTGCTGACAATCCTGACCTGATGGTGGCCATGTTCCCGGGTACTGTGCTTGCTCCAAATCTTGTATTGTACCCCTCATACTGCGCCTGTTGTGCATCTTTGTCCATTTTACCACCATGTATTTTTTCTGCTGTCCACCCGTATTGTGCCTATAACCCCATATGCCTGCTGTCCACCTGTACTGTGCCTATAACCCCATATGCCTGCTGTCCACCTTTACTGTGCCTATTACCCCATATGCCTGCTGTCCACCTGTACTGTGCCTATAACCCCATATGCCTGCTGTCCACCTGTACTGTGCCTATAACCCCATATGCCTACTATCTACCCATATCGTGCCTATTACTACATGTGCCTTCTGTCCACACACAGTGTGCTTACTGCCCCTTTAGCCTGATGTCCATCTGTAGTGTGCCTATAGCCCCTTGTGCCTGTTGTCCACCCGTACTGTGCCTGTTGCCCAATGTGCCTGCTGTCCACCCATAGTGTGCCTGTTCCCCCATGCGCCTGCTGTCCTCCTATTCTGTGCCTATTCCCCCATGTGCCTGCTGTCCACCTATACTGTGCCTATTCCCCCATGTGCCTGCTGTCCACCTATACTGTGCCTATTCCCCCATGTGCCTGCTGTCCACCTATACTGTGCCTATTCCCCCATGTGCCTGCTGTCCACCTATACTGTGCCTATTCCCCCATTGGCCTGCTGTCCACCTGTACCGTGCCTATTGCCCCATGTACCTGCTGTCCACCTGTACTGTGTCTATTGCCCCATGTGCCTGCTTTCCCCCTATACTGTGCCTATTCCCCCATCTGCCTTCTTTCCACCTTTACTGTGCCTATTCCCCCATGTGCCTGCTGTCCACCTTTACTGTGCCTATTCCCCCATGTGCCTGCTGTCCACCTATACTGTGCCTATTCCCCCATGTGCCTGCTGTCCACCTGTCCACCCTTAGTGTGCCCACTGCCCCATGTGCCTGCTGTCCATCTGTACCGTGCCTATTGCCCCATGTGCCTGCTGTCCACCTGTCCACCCTTAGTGTGTCCACAGCCCCATGTGCCTGCTATGTAGAAAGAATCGGAAACAAATCTGTTCTGGTATATCCATGACTCTTTTTTTCTCCTGTTGGAGAAGCCTGAACAGAGTATTCTGACTGTAGTATGAGAAATACAGTATATCACTGACTAAGGGTGTAATTAGATTTCATGCGGCTGCCTGTGCATGTGAACCCAGCCTTAAAGGGGTGTTCTCATCAAATTCTGCTATGTGTGGGTCTTACTTCTGGGGCCTACACCTATCTCGTAAACGGTCCCCAAAAGTGTCGGCTCAGAATGAAGAGCCAGTTGCGCTAGCGTGCAACCCTATTCTGTTCTGTTCTATGGGAGTTCCCAGTACAGAGAAGCACTGTGTTCTCTCCATTCTGTTTTATGGGAGTTCCCAGTACAGGGGAGCACTGTGTTCTCTCCATTCTGTTCTATGGGAGTTCCCAGTACAGGGGAGCGCTGGGTTCTCTCCATTCTGTTCTATGGCAGTTCCCAGTACAGGGGTGCGCTGTGTTCTCTCCATCCTATTCTATGGGAGTACCCAGTACAGGGGAGCACTACATTCTCCATTCTGCTCTATGGGAATTCCCAGTACAGGGGTGCGCTGTGTTCTCCCCATTCTCTTCTATGGAAGTTTCCAGTACAGGGTAGGGCTGTGTTCTCTCCATTCTCTTCTATGGGAGTTCCCAGTACAGGGGTGCGCTGTATTCTCTCCATTCTCCTCTATGGGAGTTCCCAGTACAGTTTGGGGCGCTGTGTCTTCCATTCTGTTCCAGGGGGTTCCCATTCATGGGCGCTGGATTATCTCCTTTTTGTTTTTTTTGGCAGTTCCCGGTACAGAGGACACTGTTTCCCAGTAAGGGGAGGGGCTTGTTTTCCATTCTGTTCAGGGGAGATCCAAGACGGGGGTTGTAACTCTCCATTTTTTTTGGGTTCCCAGTATAGGGGAGTGCTGGTTCTCTCCATTCTTCCTAGGGGGGTTCCTAGTACAGGGGAGCCGGCTTTCCATTCTGTTCAAGGGCAGTTCCCGGTACAGGGCGCTTTGTTCTCTCCATTTTTCTATGGGAGACCAAGTACAGGGGAGCGCTGTTTCTCCATCTTTTTCTATAATTCCCGTAAGGGGAGCGCTGTGTTCTCTCCATTCTGTTCAGGGCATTCCCGGACAGGGGCCTGTTTTCTTCCATTCTGTTTTTGGGGGAACCAAGTACGGGGCCCGCGTGTTCTCTCCTGTCAGTTCTAGGGGAGTTCCCGACAGGGGCCTGTTTTCTCTCTGTTCCTTTCTAGGGGATTCCCAGTACAGGGGAGCGCTGTGTTCTCTCTGTTCCTTTCTAGGGGATTTCCCCCATACGGGGACAAGTGTTCGGCTATACTCAACTCCCTTTGAACAGAATGGAGAGTCATGATCAAGAAAACACGGCTTTCCATTCTGACCCAAACCCTTTTGGGGGGCCCGTTCCCCATATACTACCATAGTATAAAAGTTAATGGGGGAACATTTTTTTTTTAAATCCCCATCCTCTGTTCAGTGTGTGTGTTATGATTTTTAGCTTGATAAAGAAAAAAATCTGGGCCGCACTACCTTCTGGTGGAAATAACTGTATATAAATTATGCAGACAAAAAAATTAAAGGGTTGTTTACTATAAGGATTTTTCGCTTTTTAGTTAAAGATCTTGCAAAAACAAAGTCCTTTGTTTTGTCCTTTTAACAGTGTCCTCCATTCCTAGATATCCCCTCTTGTATGGGGTGCTCAGCTCCCAGTCGCTATATACAGAACTGTTTGGGTCTTCCTGAGCTGCGCACTGGGTTTCTATAACTACAGACCGGGTTCAATAGCCTAGTGGAAGCCATAAACATGCCCCCAATTCAAAAAGAAACCAAGAAAAAAGGACTGAATAAGATAAAAAAATGTAGTGAACAACCCCTTTAAAGGGGGCTGTTTTAAAACCGTATGCAGAGAGATTAACCGCATTTTGCTTTGGGCCAAACCTGGGGTGTATGGAATAGGAGGGTGGGGGAAAATTTGAATTCTCTTAAATTATGGAAAAAATGACAAACATAGATGTCTATTCGCCCCAATTCTTTAAAACAGGCTGACGGCTAATGTGCTAAATGTCAGACCAATCAGGAGAGAAAAAAATACATTTCTCCCGTGCTAATGGTTGTTTTGTATGTGATGCTATAGAGTAGCCAATCTCGGACACACCAAATAGAACAGTCCGTGAGCCTGTGATGTCATAAAGCAGACAATATCCACCAATCAGAAAGCAGCTCTGCCCAAATAGAACTACCCATGAGGTAACAGTCATGCAGACTGTGATGTCATAGAGATGACCTGGATTTTCCACCAATCAGAAAGCAGCAGTGGGTATAAAGCGCGTTGCTTTCTGTTCCTTAATGAACATGGCAGAAAGAGGAGGTGCAGAGCCAGGAGCCATCCACAGAGCATCCAGAGCTGAGATCAAGTTTTCAGGTAAGTAAATGTTCCCTATATCTCCTATTACCGTGTTTCCCCGATAGTAAGACACCCCCGATAGTAAGACGTAGCGGGGAGTTTAGGGACGTCGACTAATGTAAGACGTACCCCGAAAGTAAGACGTAGTAAACTACGTTGTCTGCGCTCGGGCGCTGTCTTACTTTCGGGGAAACACGGTAGCTATTTGCATATGTTGCTAAAGCAAGCTATAGGGGCAGGTCAAAAATCTATTCCCATTAGTTGGCAGTAAGAGCCCCTGTGCTACGTGAGAGAACACACACAGGTGCAGAATACTGATGAACAAATCTCTCACACACCGACTATTCATAAGGAGGAAAATTGCTTTGTACATAACTGCATGTAAGATAAAAGTTAGTTCACACCAGCACGCAGAAAAGCCACAGCACCATATAGGGAAGCAGTGCAAAAATACTGATGAACAACCACTCACATGCCTGCTATCCATGAGGGGGAAAATTGCTTAGTACATAACTGCATGCAAGATAAAAGCTAGTTCACACCAGCATACAGAAAAAATGGAGCACCATATAGGGAAGCAGTGCAAAAATACTGATGAACAACCACTCAGATACTTGCTATCCATGAGGGGGGGGGAAAAAG